>SDVV010004267.1:0-20380 GCA_016164225.1 Gammarus roeselii
AATATTTTTTCAATACATTATACTATAGATATCTGTATCGGATTGATTTATTCTCCTAAGATTGGTTAGTTTGTATTTCTTTTCAGATGACACATACAATGTGATTCATTCTATTGCATTTATAAATCTTTAGGACGATATATTTGGTTTAACACGACGGATACGAGTTGACTGTCTATGAACGGATTATTACATCGATCTATCAGTAGTACAGGGGTAACTGCTTTCTTCTCCCACAAATTCGATTCCTCGTACCATTGACGGCCAGTGTTTGCAGACATAGTCTCACTAAAGCCAAGATTTGTACACCTTATCGAATAATTAATACTATTTCAAGTGATCTTGTTAAACGAATATTCAAGCGGTGTAACTATTTTGGATCAATACAAAATACGTTAGGATTCTCAGGAAAACAATGTTTATATTACCGAGTAAAGTCATATGCCATAAACTCCATATCAACAGAGACGACATATGGTTGACGTCATGGCATTCATGCGAAATATTGTTGAACCGACAAACAATGCTAGTTACTCGAGTCATTGAACATTATAATAGTGGAAGAGACCATTCACAGGTGCCATACTTCACTAGGAATAGTGGACGCAGTTCCATCATTCACTAAAATTATATAATTGAATGTTTCTCGACTCATATAGACACGGTATAACAAATTGTTATTCAGCTGAAGTTTTCCATTGCTCGGAACCCAAATTGTAAAATACGTGGATTTATGCTCAACAGTCATGAAGTACTAGTTAAAAAAACAGGGTACAAACTATACGTCGCATGCACTGCATTGCACTATTCCACGTACAGTATGTGACGTAGGATCCAACTTGATATGAAATGACCTTCTCTCTTCCTAAACGAATGTTTGATTACCTAATTTATTGAAACATAGTGTCTCAAACCTCCTAACCTCGCTGACTTCTGGATCAAAATATGACATGGCAGTTGCGTTACCTCAACAACGTAATCCTGAGTTCATCCTCGCTATATATCATTTTGTATCACGCCTTGTTAGTGAGATGCATTAAATAACTTTTTGAATAGGCAAGTCAGTAAGTAATGCTATAAGAAGGGTTATTGATGTTAGTGGAAAGATGAGTAAGAAACTGAGGGGTTCTTAGGATAAGTCATTTCAATTTTTTTTATTGTCTCGTGCGCATTGGTAGCTGTGGTAGCTAATCGGGCAATCGAAATAGAACAACAGCACATCATGAATATTTCTACCTGAGTCTACTAGGTAATTACAATGCGCATTTTTTGGCGTTCATCTACAACTTCATATATCTATTACGTGAAAATATTACGTGAAAATTGAATCTGAGTTAAAGTGTAGATGATTCGTATTATTTTTCAAAGTTTATTCAAACTCAAAATCTCTCAATTTCACCACGAATAACGTTATATTTCCCTTATATAAACATTGCGATATTTTTTCATGAGAAAATTGTTCCTCTCGGTCCGAGGAAAAAAGAATTTAGCAAACACAAAAACACAAAATTATTCCGAGTCAATATTACCCAATACTTTCAAAAAGGAAAACACGACTTCAATTAAGAGATGATTTTTAGTGAGCAGTTTCCAATGATCTACACCGTGACTGCTCAGCTGTATACTATGAACAGTAAAAATCTTTCAGTAGGGTAGTAATGTCCGGATTAGCGAATAATAACTGTGGATAAATTACGAGAAGGATGAAGTTAAGTTCTGTTACCGTAAATACTGTACATTTCTGGTCCCATGAAGTTGCATTAGACCGAAAGGCGAAGGTATGAGAGTATTTGCCAATTTGCAGATATGCATGAATAATGAGTGAGGGTAGACAAGCGACACGGAGCTGCACAATTAGGCATGCCTATAATAATTTTTATTTCAGAATTTGAAAACATCAACTTTTCAGTCGTTCAAAAGTATGCTTCAAGTCAAACATGTAGAAAGTTCCACTGGCAGACTGCAATCTTTAGAGAGACGATCCAATTCTTTAAAAATGAGTGCTTGCGTTGAACTTCGCAATTTGTTGCTAAACCATATAGCATCACTTAGTCCAATACATTCTCTGTTGAACCTATAGCATCAATTTGTTCTTTTTCTTTGATCATTCATGTTTTTTCATAGTCTTTGCTGACACAGGCCAGCGAGCCCATCACCTGATGCCTCGAAGCCGTTCATCATCTCGCTAACTGCTCCCAATCATTTCTGAACCATCACAGTCTCGGTATCTCTCTCGTTCCCCAATTGATCCGACATGAGCGCAGCTAAATGGATTAATAGGCCGCTCTCATTACCTTCTGACATCGTGTAATTTAATACTTGAAATGTCCTCGCAGAAATGAAAGATGAATTAACGAGTTGAGGCAGGAGGATATCCGGCAGAAACTGTAACACGGCCATTACTCGTCTCTGCATTGGTTCAACTCGACGATTTTTTCTTCATATGACTGTTATGAAGGACCGGTAGTTCTGCTACCAGTATCCGTTAGTGAGTATTTTCGCTCGATTCTAAACCTAATAAATGTTACAGTCCATTTATTCGTCCCATGATTGTTATTCAATTGCAGTTCATTGAATGAAATGTCATGTTGTGTCTTGCCGGATGTATTGTGCTTTGTCTTGGTGGACTAGCAAATATAGCTCATCATGTAAAGGTTGATATGAATACCTAATTATCCGTCCTTCTAATCGGATACATGCCCAGCGGTGAAATCAAGTTATTTTGTCACATTGCTTAGTAATGCAATGAAATGTGGGACGAATTGTCAAATCCACAGACATTCATTCATCCCCCTCCTGTGATTGCGGGGGCCGACGGTAAGACGGTCATTACTCGCTTCCTCAACCACACACACACACACACACACACACACACACCCACACCCTCACACACACACACACACATCAGTGCAAATAATCTGAAATGACGCCCGACGATTTCCATCAGGTCGTGAACGCCCGATTGAGCTCAGTTCCTAATTAGCGGGCGACAGCGCTTGCAACTTCACCCACACGGCGGCATATAAAGATTTGTCCTGAGAGCGACGAAATAATAATTACCCTTTTTCAACCGCTGCTCATATTTTCAATATACTTCAAAAGTGCGTACCCTTCCACTCTCACTCGCATTGTCTATGCATACTCGTCCCCTAGCCTAACTTTTTTGTCGTCGCAAATAAATCATCGTCGCCTTCATCACCGCGAACATCCGTGTTGGAAGCAATATATCATAGCTAAATCGTTGACAATCAACCTTGACAATGTCAGTTCTGGCAGTTTCTTTTTTTGGCGAGTTGCTACTAATGAGCTATAGGATGCTATTAGAATAATGGGAGAGAGGAATGGGGGTGGGGTGATTAAATTGAATTAGAGAGTCTGGACAAGGCTAAGCAGATGGTTTGGGATTTGCCTTTGGTCACTGCCAACTTCAATGGACTCTTGGCAGACGTAGATCAGACGTGAAGATGCCTCTAGTAGGGAGGGGTTGCTGTTGTTACACGCAGTTCCTGTACCATCATTGGGGCATCGTAGCTGTGTTTTCGAGAATAGGGACTAAAATATGTGAACATAACTCCTGTCGGTGCGGTCAACGAATAGACGAGTTAGGCACCAGTTGATTTCGTCAAAAGATATTTACAGAGGGCGGTTCGCCCATCTGTGCTGGAGCCTTCGGGTAGGGATAGAGGGAATTACAAAAGATCTGATGGTATCACAATATATCCTTTTAAAAACGGACATAGTTTGTGTTGCGATTGCACTTGTATTGACACACATGCTGTTTCGTCTATCAAGCTCTGCAGTGTCTGCGAGTTCATCTGCAGAAACAAATAAACAAAAGAAGTACGAGGCTTTAACGCGATAATTTTATTTAAAGACCGGTATTTTTGAAACAACGGGTGTTTACGGGTAATCAACAGAGCGGATTGTATAGGAAATTGAGCGCAGATTGGCTGAGGCTTCTGAAGAACCATGGGAGTCTGTGGTTCCAGGAACGTTCGGGATTAGCTCTACATGGGATGCGATGCATCTATTATTATATCAGCAGAAAATTGTGTTAAAGAGAGGTTTTAGTGAGTCGAGCGTCACCTCCACAGAATGCAAAGGGACAACCTCACACTGGCCTGTTTGAAACACAGGTTTTCTTTGGTGGTTCAAACACGTTATTTTAAAATTCAAATAATATGAAAAATCAAGAGGCTCCTCACAAATAGATATCTCTCAGAAAAAATAACAACAAGTAACCAAGAAGAGAAAGATACTGCAATGAAATAGACTACTCTACAGCTGAGTATCTTTCACTAATTGCTTCACTATTAAAATGTTTCCTACCTCTTTTATGGATACAAATATATGCAAACCGTCTCCATCATTCACACGTCTCCGTGTGAATGATGGGAGTAATTCTATTAGAGCTACTGTTTCACAGCCTTGCCATCTTTGCAATGATAACTATGACGACAGTTCCTGTACAGGACCAGAGCCTGGAGGAAATGAATGACCAAATGACTCCAATTTACATTTACGTGGGACACCCGAATTTTCAGAACTTATTCGGTGTTAAAGAGGCATCAAGGCAAAGTTCACCGGCGTATACCCAAACGAGCTCTTTTTCGCGACCCCGAAAATAACAGGTCCATCAACGCAATTGATTGGCCTGAATAAAGTACTCCACCTCGCTGCACCCAACCTCGCGCTTTCAAAACATATTGATTCACTCAGACTTGGCATACAAAAATCGACTTATTATTTGTTTGTTGTGCCCACGTGCACTTAATAATAAAAAATATATACTAACAAACGACAAGTTAGTTGAACTACAGAACTTCAGAACGATTGATATTCATGAAAGGCGTATATCCTATAAAACTTCGAATCTGCTTGGTATTCTTGACTGTCATTTTAAGACTCGTTCACTGAAAATTTAATTATGTGAAATTACATCTAAAGTAGTTTGCAAATGTGCAATGGACTAATTGAAGACAATACACAGTAAACCTTAACGTTGAAATTGATCACTCAATGCAATGCACTCGTTTTTCAAAACATTTTCAGTTAAGCTATGGGATGATCTTGACCACTTCGCATGGAGGTATTGAAGAAGCGTCACAGATAAATACAATTAATATGAGCAAAACTAAGTGTGGAATTATATCAGATAATCTCATTTCAAACTATATCGATTTATACTTTGCCAACTGTTCAACGGAATGAAACGAAATTCAAAAACTTGGAAAACATTTCCATCTGGTTTGTATTCAATATATTTATCATGTATGTATGTATAGGAAAAAATCACATTCAAAGTCCCAAGGACGACTCTACGGAAATTGGTCCGAATATTTCAGTATCTCATGGATGACGAATCAGCGACACGACGGATGGGAAAAAACACCACTGTACAGGGACAACACGGCAAGTGATGACGTACTGAACATCAAAATGGGATTCATATCATTGCATTACGGATGATAGGCTGAGCAAACCAAAGTTGTTGGATATAATTGTACCGAATTATGAAACACATGACGATACGACAGAACTGGGAATTGGAGTACTTCATGATCCACAATTCGATAAATATTTTGTTCCGACTATTGATTAGATGATTCATTGTTATCAGTATTATTGTTTTCAATATTCTATTCCACAACTAATGGCGTCGGTCAATATTTGACTGACTGCAAAATATGATCGGATTCACGCACGAAAAATGAAATTCTCCGATTTGATTAATCCAAATTGATAATGCCGAGGTGCATGTACCTGAAGATGATAAAATCATTGAGGAGAACACCCTGCACGAACATGAGAGCATACATACACTCGCAGGTTATTGTCTCAAAACGCAGATTGAATTCGCAGTATAATCCTCCACGAACGAGAAATATTTGAAGAGATCTAGCAGAAGCTGGTGTAAAACACTCGAACAGGTAACACATCGGTTTCGATATTTGTCGTGAAAACTAGATGTCTCAAGAATTCGTGTCAACAAAATCAATTTCAAAATCGACATATAATTTTCTGTTGATTTGCTCCAACTTCATCAATTTACTCCGTCATTAATTTAATTAAAAATCATGCGGTTATAAATAAACTGATTCCCTCGTCGACTCTACGACGTATTATGAGGTTTCAGTCGTTGATTTTATCAGACTTCCGAGGATTATAAAATCTTCAATTGAAGACGATTCATCAAGATCATACATTGAAGAAGCAGAGCTAAAATGGGAAAATGTTCCACAGATCATAACTAATTGAGATGTTATTGTATCTGTTATTGATGCTATCCATCGCACATCCATTGAAATTTCTATTATTTTTGGCATTGGTCGAAACGGAGTCAAAATGTAAATGTCTATGTACCTAAAAAAAATCGGAGTTGAGTAACAAGTTCAATCGGAGCACGATACAGTTCATTATCCATTGCACGTTTTACTGGAGTTTTTATTTGCATTGTGATTATGATACATATCGAATAGTCATTACTGTCATCAGCTCATTACTTGTCAGATAGAACAACTTTGATAACAACTGCTAACCAAACCGGTGGAAACAATTCAATTACAAGATGTATTTATAATTCAACTGACCACTTCCAGACCGGTAAATTTATTTCTTGAATAATGTTGGCTTTACTTTGCTCCGGCCATCTCCGATTGGGGCCAACATATAAACACAAAAATCAGTGTAGCAACCAATGGGCAAAGGCAGTTACTGCATGTGCAACGATTTTTCGTCCAGCGGCAGCGACACATTCTCATGCACAGCACTCTCGGAAGGATGGGATTAAGTTGCAGGTAGTTATTTATTTGTATCAAGAACTCTCGGAAGGGGGGGGGTGCAAAATGTCAATCAGTTTAATATTGGTAATGCATTTGTTTTTTGACAATGAGTGGACAAATCGACCTCCAGCGGAGTCACTCACCTGACGAAGCAGCGAGCGAGAACATCTCCCGCATCGTCTCGATTGATAGTGATACTAGGTTGAACTCCGCCCTAGAGCCATGTATTATGAGTACGATGCCCACAAAGGACGCGAGTAATTGCAATATAATTTCATTTACAATTTCATCATTTTTTCACATCTTAATACTAGTTGGAAAAGTTATGTTTGCCCAAATAGAGAAAATCATTAGAGAGTAATGGAGCAGAAACCTCCCATGGTCTAGGACATGTCAAGTAGGGCTGAATGAGTTGTGATTCGGGTTGTTCTCACATACCAGCATCAGCAGGTCCGATTCCTGCCTACGGGCTAAATATTTTTTGGCCGACGATGAAATTTATGAAGAAAAATTAATGCCGGAAGAATTTGATTGGTATTTATGCGTCATGCACTATACAGTATATCCTAGGAGGGAAGAACACTTCTGGTCGCAGAGTATTTAAAATGGACTACTTCCCAATATTATCAATTTATATAACCAGAAATCAACCTACACTGAAATTAATTACGATCTACATCATTATTTGGTCTATCCAATATATTTACTTGAGTCAATTATGAGAGGATTACAAGAGAATTACAAGAGAATTACAAGAGAAAACTTATTTATTTGATGCACGGTCTAAATTCAAATGAAATTTCCATGATGCTGGGAGGTACCAATATAACCAACCATATTGTGCACAGTGAACAATCTTTCTGAAGGTGACAATTTTGTAACTGTGAGAGAAATAATAATATTATCAAAAAATGCTGATTGTATTGCTAAAACATGACATATTTTATCTTCAACAATTCTGACTCCCAGCGAATTCGAATAACTTATATCTTTTTTTTTTAATAATATGAATTTTATTTGCGTACATATTCTTAAAGTTCAGAAATGCCATTCATCAAATAAGAAATTTCACATGAATCTTAGTCCAATATATCAGAAGTATTTTTGTATACGACCATTTAGTTTGTATAGGTAACAGTGTATCTTTCTTATTGGCCCCCGATTCCCCGAGCAACAAAAGAGATTTTACAAATTTTCTTTGCAACATATTAGGTTGGTTCAACGCGTTTGAAGCTTATTGTTGTCATAGGACTTCGATCGCGGGGAAATATATACTATTTAACCAATGACGGCAACATCTCAAAAAGGTGCTTATTACTTGATGTATTTTGACTTAGAAGAGATCAGGGGCAATTGTTCTTTTATGGAAAAGATCACTGTAACATTTTGGAAATATTAATTAAGTCGTCACTCTGCAGCATCTTGTGGTTCATGTTATGAAATGATTCACACAAGAAAAATGATACGTGGTATTCGTCGAATATTCTAGGCGGACTATCATTGGTCAAATATCGAGGGAACTTCAGCGTTCGATACCCACTCCTTTATTTCCGATTGGGTATATGTAAATGTACTATGTTTGTAATCACCTTTTCTAAACAGTCCTGTAATCTTTTGAGACATCCCTATAATAGTTGTTCATGTGAACAAATGTGACAATCATATGATAAACATTTGCTAACGATTGGAAAACATAATTCGAAATACCACCTCGTGAAGTTCAATTTCAGGACGTCACAAGAATTTTAGTTGGAATTCAAGGCGATATTCATAACATTAAACAGCTACATATGTCGGCAATATTTCCCAATATATATTCAAACGTGAATAATTTCATGAAGACAACACGAATGTTACGTCGTTTTGCCACTTTACCGCATCTCACTCATCTGTCGGTAGGCCGTCAGCACCTGGGATCAGAGATGAGAAAAAAATTATTCATGTTTATGTTGAATTCACTATATTTATGTCGGTTTCGAACTGTATTTTTGTCGCCGGTTCGTGCCATCAGTAGCAAACCAATAGTAACATTTTTGGAATCACAATGGTAAAGAAAATTAATGACAGCTCCCCGCCATTCATTAATTTGCCACACAACGTCACTCATGACCGAGTCCACGACTCGGATGATGTTGGTGCATGCGCCGGTCAGAATTGTTGTCATTGCGTTGCTCTATTTCTCTCATCGTGCCCTTGCCTTCACACCTTCATGCTTCGCTGCCAAGTTCGCTTCTTATCGAGTTGTTCTGTCAAGCTCAGAATTCGATGAATTAAAAGTAATTACATTCCCCATCTGATTGCATGCCGTTGCTGCTTGGCATCGCGACCCTGGGATCTGAGAGGGTGCTGTGTCGTGTTGGCGGATGACTGATGACTTGGTCGGGTATGGCGTGGCTTGCTTTGCAAGGACGGAATGCGCTTCAGTGTTCAGTCATCAGCAAAGTTGAGACTGATGATTGACTCAAAGCATTTGGGAAGGAACCTCCTCGGTCTCCGCAGGCAGTAAACGAAACATCATTAATTTTCCGATGAAGATCAAAAAGGGTTTCCCCAGGGAAACGATTAGACCTTCTCGTCGAGGTCCGACTTGTGAGCGTGGTGATTTCTATTCAAGATCGTGATAGAAGGCGCCGCTGTTCTTGGGCTGATGAGACGAAGTTCAGAATAACTTGAGGGAAATGAATACCCGGATAGCGGAATGCATTGACAATATTTGCAACTTATTTTCTTAATGCGAACGTCACAATATCCGTATTTCTTGCTCTGAGAATTTTATTTTCTGCATATTTGTTAATAGAATAACCGCTATGCAAATAATGGCAGAGGAGCTGCCATTAATTCTATCAAATATTGTGAAGTCAAAAATGTAACTATTGGGTATCTACTGATGGCACGATCAGGCTTCTTCCAATAAATTGCACTAAGATCCATGTGAAGTTTCCAATTTGATAAATGCCATTTCTACACATCAAAAATATGTGGAGAATTACAATCTATATTATCCGAAAGAGAAAGAAATGTGTATCTAATATATATTATTCGAATTTGCTGCGAGTCAGAATTGCGTTAGATTAAATATGTCATGATTTAAAAATGCAATCAACATTCCTGTTTTATATTAATTTTTCTCAACCAGTTAGAAAAATTGTACATTCAGAAAGATTGTTCACTGTTCACATTATGGTTGGTTATATTATTATATTCCAGCAGCAGGGAAATTTCCTTTGAATTTAGACCGTACATCAAATAAATAAGTTTTCTCTTGCAATTCTCCTGTAACTTCGTTGTAATTCTCTTGTAATTGACTCAAGATAATATATTGGAAGGACCAGATAATGATGTAGATCGTAATTAATATCAGTGTAGGTTGATCTCTGGTTTTATAAATTGATTATATTGGGAAGTAGTTCATTCTAAATACTCTGTGACCCGAAGTGTTCTTCCCTCTTAGGATATACTGTATATTGCGTGACCCATAAATACCGAAACAATTCTTTCGGTAGCAATTTTTCTTTTCAAATTTCATCGTCGACCAAAAATCTTTTGCCCGTTGCCAGGAAACGGACCTACTGATGCTGGTATGTGAGAACAACCCGAATCACAACTCGTTCAACTCTACTTAACAAGGCCTTGAACATGGGAGGTTTCTGCTAAATTACTCCTGAATTATATTATCTATTTCGGGCTCATACAATTTTTCCAACTAATATCAAGATGTGATCTTGACATTGAATAAATAAAATAAATTATAAATGTAGTTATACATCATACTCATAATTCATTGTTTTAGTGCGGCGTTCAACCCAATATTACTACCAATCGAGACGATGCGAGAATTGTTCTCGCTTGCTGATCCGTCAGGCAAGTGACTGCGGTGATGGTTGATTTGCCCACTCACTGTCTATGAACAATTGCATCACCACATTGAACGGATTAACATTTTGCTCCGCATCTTTCTGAGAGTTCTTGATACAAATAAAAAACCAATCCCATCCTTCTGAGAGTACTGTGCATGATGATGTGTCGCTTCCAGCGGGACAAAAAATCGTTCCACATGCCGTAACAGCATTTGGCCCATTGGTTGCTACACTGATTATTGTGTTAACATTTTAGCCACAATCGGAGATAGCCGGAGCAAAGTGAAGCAAAGATTATCCATGAAATAATTTACCGGTCTGGAAGTGGTCAGTTGAATTATAAATACATCTTGTTAATCAATTGTTTCCTTTGGTTTTGTTGACTATTTTTATCATAGTTGTTCTATCTGACTAGGAATGAGCTGATGACAGTGCCGCCTATTTAATATATATCATATTCACAACGCAAATAAAGTTTCGGTAAAATGTGCGATGAATAATAAACTGTATCCTCCTCCCATTGAACTTGTAACTCAACTCCGGATTTGTTTGCTGGAGTACAGAGACCTTAAAATTTTGCCTCCGTTTCGTCGAATGCAAAAAACATATATATTTCAATGGATGTCCGATAGATCGCATCAATTTCCGATGCGTTTCTGTTGAATGATTTCCTATATGCCCTATCTAATGTTCAAACAGTATGGTCTGCGTTGATGCTTTATGGGTTATATTCTTATATCCAGTCTTCGACTGGAGCTCGTTGGGTCAGCATTTAATTGTGTGGGCTCCTGCATCGTGTGTAAGCTATGCCTGACCTGGCAAACAGCGTTGGAGAACAGTGGCTCAGAGAGTAAATTCGTTCCGATCACTCTCAGTGATGAAAGAAGTGCTGATGTGGTGGTGAGCACTGTACTGAGGTTTGTCGCAAGTAGAGTTACTCAAAACAGGAAAATGACCATAAAAAAAACGAATCCACGTCTGCAAAGCGGGTGAACTGAAAACAGCGTTGAAGAAGCTGCAAGAAACTGCGAAAGATATTCTGGCTGTCTGCAAACCGGATGTTGTCACCACAATCGATGTCAACCCAAGGACAGCCAATACCATAATGGCCAAAATATGTGAGATGATGCAAACTTGCAACCTCTCTAAACTGCCGATTTTTCTACCAGGATCCGATGTGAGTAGAATAATCCCGGAAGGCGAGATTGAGTCCAACAGCCCCTAAATGGAAAAACGCCTGGACAAACTCGATGTAATACTTGGAAAGGCAGTACGCAGGATAAGAGAAGTAAATGAGGCTGACCAGAGGGGCATACTGAAACATCAGCAAAAGGCAATGCATGAAGAAATCCCGCCACTGAGAGAAGATTTAAAAGCCGTCAAGGAATCCATTACTCGATTTGAAGCAGTAGCGTCCATCGCCTACAGGAGTGCAATTATTCCAAAGAAACTCTTGAACTCAAGCAAAGCCACTCATGAGCCAACTCCAGAAAATGAACTATGCAGCACTCAATCTTCCACCCCACCACTTCCCACTCAACCTGCCACCCCACCACCTACCACTCAACCTGCCACAGCACCACCTCCCACACAACCTGCCACCCCACCACCTTCCACTCAACCTGTCACCCCATCACCTCCCATATTTGAGCCTCATATCACCCAACCCGCAAAGCCCACACAGACTCTCGTCACTGGAACTCACGCCACCCATCCTCTAAAGCCAACGACTCGACGATTCGATGCGGCCTTTTGGCTGCTTGGGGTAGATACGAAGCTGCACAAGGGAACAAACAGACCCAACAAAGGAGCCTCACTCAACAGAGGCAGCTGATGAGCAGGACACGGAGGTCAACTTGTCTGCTCCTCGCCATCAAGACTTAACCGGGGTGTCTGGTGCTAATAGCATCGGAAAACGGAAATGACTTGGAAGGCGGGAAGTATGAGAAAGTAGACCGTAAAATAAACGAACTAAACACCTAGTTGGAACAGTTCGAATGACATCAGAAGGCATCTTTCCCTTACAATGAAGCAACATATACGTGTCCATCTATGGGGACATAACTTGCGAACAGATTTTGAGTGAGATAAAGAGACTAACCGGAGATGGCAACTACACAGTAGAGAAGTTCAATCGTATCGGCAAGTTTAGTGCCTTCAGAGTCAGTGCAACCTACCTGGAAGTTAAGCTCCTCAAATCCCCGGATATGTGGCCTGCAGGCACTCGCGTCCGGAAGTTCTACGAGAGCAAGAAAATCTTGGAGCCCTCCAAATGAAATCCGGAAAGTTATTTTCTTCAAACTAAATGCAAACTTCTCTAAGAAAGCTCCGTCTGGTCACCTTTAACTGCAATGGGTTCAACAGTGCAGAAAGCGTTGTTAATCAGCTGTGGCTGTGTACAAATAGTGATACATGTGAGTTACAGGAGACATGGCTGTTCAAACACGAGCTCCCGATTAGTCTATCCAGAGATGGCAACGTCCATTCCTTATCCATATCTTCAATCAATTCAGAGGAGAAGTTACCTGGAGGACGCCTGTTTGGTGGACTAACCTTCCTGTTGTCTGATAGAGTGAGTCCATTTGTAAAAAATGAGCAGTATAATGATGATAGGATATATGGATTATCTCTGAATTTAGAGGGTATGTCAATTTTATTTATAATTGTGTATTTGGCTTATGCAGCTCAACATATTGTGGAATTAGTAACTATGTATAATGGGAAGTTAGAGACAATCCTTCGGGGAGCAAGACATGATCATGTATGTGTTATGGAGGATTTTAATTGCCACCCAGGAAGCCGCACATTTTTTGAGTGGAAGATACTTCTGACAGATAATGAACTAGATTTTGTGGACGTGTCACTGTTATCCCGGGATATACACACTCATGTAAATCACAACTGGGGAACAGTAAAAGGGTTAGATTACTTAGCCCTTATCCCAGGAATAGCTAAAAATATTATTGGAGTGTTTGTGGGGAACTACACTCCTTTTTCTGCTTACTTGCCGCTCCATGGAGATCTCTCATTACATGCACTCCCTTTAATGGTTAATGGGGATACAGTTACACAGTCCATTAAATGGCAATTCATTGATAAAGGTAAGAACAATGTATTCTGTTCAGTACTAATCTATCAGCTCAGGGGCTTGACACCAGAGGTGGTACGGATTCATGCAGCAGCTGACAGAGACATGTATGTTTGGGGCGGCTCAGATGGCTAAGCCTAACCACTAGCAGGCTTATTGTACAATGAAAATAATAGATCGAGTAATGCCTGTGAATACGCACTGCTCTACTGTAAGAAACCCGAGGACGATTTACGTGCAGCTAGTCTGTCAGAAAAAATGGTTACTGGGCGGATGGTTGATTTTGGGAAAGGAATGAAAAATCTTAAAACGGAAGATTGCTCTGTTTGTCAATCCGGTAAAGGCATAACAGGGCCGAGAAATATTGCTGATATGTGGCCCGACCAGTTTCGTGGTATCATGAACAGTGTCAACAACTACACTGACTCGATTTTTGTTAATGAGGCCCCCAATCGGGATAGTGATCATGATGATGATGTTTATTTGTGGAAGCTTAGGAAAGCAGTCAAGAAATTGAAAAATAGCAAAGATGTGGGAAAAGATGGTGTACCTGCTGAAGTATTCAAGTATGGTCCTGTTCAGCTACTTCATGTCATGTCTATTTTTTTCACTGGCTCCCTTAATCTTAATTACCTTCCTAAGTTACTAATGGATGTTGTTGTATAACTTATAATTAAATTGAAGACAAAATGTGCGACCGATAAAGGTGACTACAGACCAACATAAATCGCTACTGCTGCATCAAAGTTACTAGAAATAATTATCCAGAACAGGCATGACGACTGCCTGGAAACAATGCCCAACCAATTTGGGCTTGAGCCTCAGAATGCGACGAAAATGGCTATCTTCACATTTAAGCAGACGATTAATTATTCTGTCACTGGAGGGTCACCAATGTACCTTTGTTTTTTGGATGCTAAAAAAGCATTTGATTGTGTGAATCATTAGACACTGTTCAAAAAACTAATTGAGAAAGGGGCGCCAATTCACTTTGTTAATCTACTAAAGTACTAGTACCAGCAGCAGGAATGTGCATACAATGAGGAAGAAAATTGTGAAATACGTTTCGAACAACTAATGGTACAAAGCAAAGAGGCCTACTCTCGCCTCTCCTTTTCAATGTGTATGTAGATAGCTTACATGACCGACCAACTCTTAGCCGTGTTGGATACCACAATGACGGATCCTGTGTTAACGCGATTTTCTTATGCAGACGACATGGTCATTCTGGCCCCGCATTCCGATGCTATTCAGACTATGCTAAATATATGCGAGACTGAGGCCGCGAAACCAGAAGTCTAGTACAATACTAGTAAATCAGTGTGTGTGCTAGTGAAACCACCCAACCAGAGGTTCCAGTACTGAACGGACGGTTTATTTAGCGAGACCCCGCTGAGGTATGTGGACAGTTTCCCTTACTTGTGGCATTTAATAACAAATAACCGGTGTGATAATGATGATATCTTTAAACAACACCGTAAACTAAATGCGGTTTGCAACCAACTAATAAGAAAATTCCATTGATGTACAACGGATGTTAAGCTGCAGGTTTTTAAACGTACTGTTATCCTATATACTGTAACTCATTGTGATGTAAATTTACCAGGGGTACAATGAGCAAATGGCGAGTAGCATACAAAAGCATCTTCAGAAGACTGGCGGGTGTCCCAAGAAGAACGAGTGCTGGACTAGTATTTGCAGAATATGATGTTGATTTCCTGAAAGTACCAGCAAGAAAAAGTACATACAACAGTAGAGTATACGTCTGCGAGAACGGCATTCTAGAGTCATTTTGGTTTGCGGGTAGGGCGGGGTGCATGCAACCTGAGTCAGCTAACGGACGGGGGGGAGGAGGGGGCAAAGCGGAAGGGGGACGGCCGAAGTCAGCCAGGAGGCTAACGGATGACTCATTCTGATGAATGGATGGAGAGCTTTCGGATTATTCATGAGGTATGTTACTAGAGTATATATATTATTAGGCTTTTTATATGTCAATAGGTTATATAAATAGAACGTTTACGCACTACCTGTGGTGTTCGCATTTTCACCGGGGCATTGCATGCAACCTTGTCTCATTCGGACGAATGGTCGGACGGATGAACGGAAGGATGGACGGACAACGTTTGGAAATGCATTGGCATGGTTTATGTTTTGAACATTTTAATTTGTACTGTATTTTGATACATATTGTATTTATATATATAAGTTTTTTCTTCTTCAGATAGTTGTAGTGGAGTATAATTGGTCACTAACTGTTGCTCGTTATATATATTTATTCAATTCTGGTATGAATAGTGTTATACCAAGTTTCCTGGAGGGGGGATTGGTGCGCTCCTGGAAAATTATGCGAGTTTGCTCTTGCCTGTTCCTTGTCTTATAAATTTGTTTCCGTGGCAATTTGCTACATTGTGAGTGTATATATCGTTATATATCTATGGCTGGTTTATTGTTTCTATATTTTTTTTCTGTGGATATATAGGTTGGTATTCTTATCTAGTTGTGGTATACATGACTTATTCGATGCTTGATTGGTATGTTCGTAGTCGTTGGGGGTTGGGATAATTTTTGTCTGTTTTGTTCATTTGTCACTATATAGTCTTTTATAGGATTGATGTGGTGGATATGTCTTATAACTCAATTTGCTGCATTGGTGTGCGAACAGCCCTGTACGCTACCAACCTGATATAGAAATTTAGGCAATGTTTTGCATATTCCAGACTATTTCAGCCATAATTGATAACATAATTTTGGTGTTCTGGTATTTTATATGTAGATATATAACATCCTGTTACGATTTAGTCGTGGTTACTTTAGTTAAATAGATGCTAATTTAACACTGTTTTGGACTGAGTTGAGGCTAATTTCATCAGATTTTGAATGTACTATACCATATTTACGTAGAAGTATTCCACATCATTTACTATAGGTTTCACTTCTGTCGCCCGTATGTCTTGGTATCTTATTCACATATCTTGTTTGCTTGGTTACGTGCTAGTTCATTCTTCTTCATCACGATTTTATTGTATGTTATGGATATGCTAGAGAATTAATCTTCTTGCTTTGTTATAACTCGTGAGTTTTAGTATAGGTCTTTCAGTTTCGTATGTTCTCTGTTGATTTGCCATTTTCAATGCAATCCGTTGGTTATTTGTACTATACCGGAATATATTACGTTTGTTTCTACAATATAGAACATTATTTCAGGTCTAATTTAGTTACATATTGGTAATTTTTTAGTGATTTATATATCTTCTTTCATCCCGATACAATATTTGACGTGATTATTATAGATATCGAACAAACGATATGTTACAAACTTGGTCTTGCTGTTAGGGTATTGTATATTTATTGTACGACCATTCTTCAATAATTAGGAGGAGTTAGAGAGTCCCCTAGGCAAAATCCTAGTTATGTTTATGCCTGTTTGTATAAGTAAACCGATTTGCTAGAATGGATACCCATTATAGTACAACTTTATTGTCGGTTACAGCAGAGTAGAGGATCTTATTTAGCTATTTATGTATATATTTTTGATGTTGTAGGCTTTTCCACGCAAATCATATGAATGTATGTTTTCGAGGAGTATGTCTGTACTGCATCTTTGTGGAATTTTCGTCATTGATCCCTAGCAAATATATTGTTTAACGTTTAGAAGACGATTTAATGGACAGATGGGTCCTAGTGTAGAGGTGGTTTACACTCTTTGGTTGTCATTTTGGAGTTGATCTATGCGCAACGTGAATTATGTATGGCCTTGTTGACGTCGATCTTAAATTCCATGAGTTTGTGAGCTACTCATCGTTGTAGTGGTTTACTTAAGTCATCAGTAAACAGAAGCCTAGCTTGTTTATGGCCACACACTCTCTGAGAGTCATTCTTGACCACTGTACATGTGTCTAGATTTTGGTTATGTCCAGGATGTGTCTTTGTTCGAGGTGTTCGGAGACGATGGTTTAACAGATGCGAGGTACGTCTGTGGCATCGTACCATGACTGGATGTTACCTCTAAATTCGTTATATATCAGTGGTAGATTGCTGTGAAGTGACCTTGTGAAGCATTTTAGAGTTCACTTTTTGTGACACATTGGGCTTGGATTTTGTACTGCTGGAGGCATAGCATCAGTTAGGTATATAAATTTACTATAGATTTGAATTGTATCGTAATAAAAATAACATTATTCACAAGAACTCGGTGTTAATTGTCATATATTTTTTAGTATGACTGTTATTTTTTGTATATATTCTTATTCGTGAACCAGATCACGTATGATATTGGACTAGGATTTGTCATCTGAGTGTGGTAGGATTCACCGTACATAATAGTTAATCAATCGTGACTCATATATGTTATCAGAGTGGTCAGATTTTCAATATTTGATGGATTGAATGCTACAAGTAATTCATATTCGTTTGTATGATGATGGAAATAAATATGAATCACTTCTAACATTCAATCCATCAAAGATTGAAAATCTGACCACTCTGGTAACATATATTAGTCAAGATTGATTGCGAAGTAGAAATAATTAGGTGTAAGTTATCAAGGCTGCGAAGGTATGATCAAAATGTAGACAAGTGGAGATATTTGTTATGCATTCTATAAAATAACGACTGAATATCGTACATAAGTTAGTTTAGGTTAGGTTTTTGATGATTTCCTAGATCAGAAATGGATGTGTGTATCAAACTGCAAAGGGTTGATAAAAATTTTAGAGACAAGTGGCGATATGTATTATGCATTGTATAAAATAATGACTGATAATCGTACATAAGTTAGGGTAGTTTAGGATAGGATGATTACTTCTTTTAACATAACATATCATGAAGCTGATGCCCATTAAATATCTTCTAACAACAGCAAGGGGTTTTGTTCTATAGGTTAGGTTAGGTTGCGTAAGTATTGATGCATTCGTCAGTGTATGGTAACCCTTTTGCACATAAATGTATGTGAATGCATACAATATACCGACATTGAGAGTGAATACGCCTACATTATAGCAGCATATGCTGGCATATGCCGACATATGCTGGCATATAGAGGGATCAAACCATGAATACCGGTACATTATACCAGCATATATCGGTATCAAACCGTGAATACAGCTATACTATAACAGCATATGCCAGCATTTGGCGGTATCAAACCGTGATAAAATGCATGAAAAATCTCGAACATCGAGGGAAACCGAATTATCAATTTGGGTAATGAAAGGGTGTCAAGTAAAAGACGTGCAAAATTGCATAATAAAAATCAAATGTATATGACTTTGTTTTAAAATTATTGGTAATGAAACATGAGGAGAGAGAATCAGGTCACCTAAGATTGAAAAATCCGACCTCTCTGGTTACATATATGAGTCGAAATTGATTGCGAAGTAGAAATAATTAGGCGCAGGTTATCAAAACTGCAAAGGATAGATCAAAATGTAGAGACAAGTGGAGCTATGTATTATGCATCGTATAAAACATTGACTGAAAACCGTACATAAGTTAGGTTACTTCAGGAAAGGATGATTATTTATTTTATCATGAAGCTGATGCACATAAAAAATCTTGTATCAACGGCAGGGATGTTGTTCAATGTGTGAGGTTATGTTGACTAAGGATTATTGCATCCAGCAGTGTATGCTAACCCTTATGCAGAATGTGTGTAAATGCGAACATTATACCGACATCGACCGTGAATACGCCTGCATTATACAAGCATATGCCGGCATATGCCGGCATATGGCAGGATCAAACCGTGAATACAGCTACATTATACCGGCATATGACGGTAACAAACCGTGATAAAATGCCGAAAACTCGATCGATACTATAAAATTTCTGGTTAGAAAAGGTTAGGATGAGTTAAGATGATTAGTTCTTTTCACCTAACATGACGTGAAGCTGGTCTACATAAAATATCTTGTAACAATAAAAAGGGATTATGTTCTAATGGAAAAAAACGTATATCAGAGGAAAAGTGCATCAGATTTTAACCGGTCCTGTATATGCATTCAAAAGTGTGTGTGTCTGTGTGTGTGTCTACATTGTATCGGTAACTATCCCTGTATACGACGTCATTATACCGTGCCCGGTCCTGTATATGCGTACAAAGCGTGTACAGTATGTGTGTACCTGGTGTGTGACTTTAGAATAAAAAGTATGTGAAATAGAGTCGTGTGGAATGGATTTGATATGTACATCGCACAAAATAATGACTAAATATCATACAAATCCATCAAACTTGAATGAAAATTTATGATTATTGGTTAAGTTGGTTGAGATGACTAGATCTTTGAACCTAACATCGCGTATAACTGATCCACAATAAAGATGTAACAAATTGAAGTGCATTAGTTCTCTTGGATCCTACCTGCTGAGTCGCATCCGAACATGTATCAGAGAAATCGATGAATTCTGGAATCTAAACATCTGGAAACGATATTTAATGGACCAAATTGGAGAAAATGTATTCAACTGCTTTTGATGTGATAAATATACAGCCCTAGTGGAGAGATTCATACATATCAATATCATACATAATCATCAAACTTGATTATAATACATAACTATTGGTTAGAAAAGGCTAGGATAGGTAAAAATGTATTTGGCAGTTTATGGTAACTCTTTTTGCATTCAGCGATATTTGATCTATGTTGTCGTACATT
>SDVV010004268.1:0-20380 GCA_016164225.1 Gammarus roeselii
ATATCAAATCCCTCCCACACGGCTCTATTTTTCGTAGTTTTTCTTCTAATGTCACACACCAGGTACACACATTCACGCTTTGTACGCATATATCCAGGACCGGGGCACGGTATAATGACGTCGTATACAGGGATAGTTACCGATACAATGTAGACACACACACACACACACACACATTTTGATTGTATATACAGGATCGGTTAACATCTGGGGCACTTTAATTCTGATATATGTTTTTTTTTTCCATTAGAACAAAATCCCTTGTTATTGTTACAAGATATTTATTGTGGACCACCTTCACGACATGATGGAGAAATTCATACATATCAATATCATACATAAGCATCAAACTTGAATGAAACTACATAAGTATTGGTTATGATGATTTTTATGTTAGGTTACCTAAGTATTAATGCATTTGCCAGTGTATGGTAACCTATTTTGCATTCATCAAAATTTGATCTATGTTATCGTACATTGATATATATTTCGCTAATTATGTACCTTAGGTATAGATTACAACCTAGAAATTGATGACTGCGGACCTTACATCACAGATCTGTAGAAAAAAAAAGGTAGAGTGGATTTATTCGATATTCGTTATAATAGATGACAATGTTAGGAGCATCACATCCATCATTACAAAAAAATCATATTTCAATAGTAAAACCATACAAAAAACATGCTAACGCTTTAACAGCCGTAACACTCACTAACGTATGGGGTAAGCTTACATAAACGTTTTGAACACGAAAGTCCACAAACGAGCGATGACCAAACCTTACTCGAGACTGGTCGATATTACTGGACTTGTAACCAGCGGAGTGAAAAAAAAAAAATATATAAATGTGGCACACAATCTGCTGAAGATTTGTAAAGCTACAGGGTCAAGTGGATATATTTGATAAGGATGAAGGTTAAAACAATGAATCAAATACCTAACATAAGTACGCAAACGGGGAAAATAGATACAATCGTTGGTAATTTTAGGTTAGGATGAGTTAGGTTTACGGCCCCTCTATAATACAGACCTATAGTGAAAATGCTACAATGGATCTGTTGAATGCTCAAATAAGACAGATAATCTGAATTAGAACGCAATCTCATAACGAAGCCTGACTTGATCAATAACTTCTAAGTGTCTAAACTGCAAACGAAATAGAAACATTTATAAAAGTATGACTTGCGGGAATAAGCATCTAGCAAAACCCTGCGATTGGATAACATAATTGAGATGTACATTCAATTATTGAAGAATTTCAACGCTAACACTCAACACTAATCCGGTAGAATAGTTCTCCAAGGTAATATGGAACCGGACCCAAATTCAATGTCGAGAGGGGAAACACACCAAATTTTTGAAGCATTACATCCAAATAAGCGTATTTTATACCCAACATCCCATGAAAATCGGCAAATTTATATCGAATACAGATATATTCCTATGATATCAAATCGAAATGAACACCAACATCTAAAAATAGCTAAATAAGATTTCCTACACTACCCTAAGCAACAACGATTAACTATTATATACGGTGTATCCTACCGCAGACAGATGATGAACCCTACTCCAATATCCGACGTGATCTGGTTCATGACTAAGATCGTATACTAACACAACAGTCACACCAAAAATAACTGATATTTTACGCTGAGTTAATGTGAAAATGTTATTTTATACTATCATAACATTCAAATCTATATAAATTCCTAGACCTAACTGATGCTATGCCTCTGGGAGTATAAATCCAAGCCTACTGTGTCATAAAAATGAACTCTATAATGCTCTACTAGGTCACTTCTCAGCAATCTACCACTGATATATAACAAATTTAGAGGTAACACACAGTCATGATACGATGCCACAGACGTACCTCGCATCTGTTAACCCATCGTCTCTGAACAGCCTCGAACAAAGACACATCCCGTTGAACATGGATGAACTCCAAAAATGACAACCAAAGAGTATAAACCACCTCTACACTAGGACCCATCGATTCAGAAAATTATCATCTAAACGTTAGACTACACATTTGCTAGGGATCAATGACGAAAATTCCACATAGATGCAGTACGGACTTGCACATACATGTAACATACATTCCTATGATTCTCGTGGAAAAAAAACATAACATCAACAATAAATATATAAATAGCTGAATAAGGTTCTCCACTCTGCTATCATTCACATAAAAATTGTACTACATTATGGTATCCATCCTAATAAATCGGTCCATTTACACAAACAAGCATTAACAGAATGAGCTTTTGCCTAGGGGACTCTCTAACTCCTCCAAAATATTGAAGAATAGTCGTACAATAAATATACAATACCCTAACAGCAAGACTAAGTTTGTAACACATCGTCTGTTCTATATCTATAATAACTACGTCAAATATTGTATCAGGATGAAAGAAGATATAGAAGATATATATATGCAATGTAGATACATGCATAATATATTCTGATATTGTATAAATAACCAACAAATTGCATTGAAGATGGAAATTCAACAGAGAACCTACAAAACTGAAAGACCTATACTGAGTCTCACGAGATGAAACAAAGCAAGAAGATTAATTCTCTACCATACCCAAAATATACATTATAAACGTGATGAATGAAAATGCAGAATCATTTAACCAAACAAACAAAAAATGTGTATAAGATACCAAGACATGCAGGCGACGTAACTGAAACCTATAGTAAATACGGTATAGTCCATACAAAAATCTAATGAAATTACCCACAACATCTGTCCAAAACAGGGATAAATTAACATCTCTTTAACTAAACTAACTACGGCTAAATCGTAACAGATGTTCATATATACATATAAAAACTACCACAATGATGCAACAACCTAGCAATTATGCCTGAAAAAGCTTGCTACATGGATGCTTCAAGCCTAAAATACCCTACAATGTTTAAAACTGTATGAGTTAACTGATCAAAATTCCAAAAAACTGCGCAAATTCAACATAAATCAATCGATCATTCCTAAGTATATATAACATAATATTTTAACTTACAGTAAATCCATATCGTTCAGGTATTTTCGCTATTGGAAAAAAAAACGCATCAATGGAACACTGATATAGATGTTTCAAAACTGGATAATGCAATATGGGGTAGATAGTTTCTCGAAACGAAGATATAGCATCATCCCACAATACATACCTAAACTCGTCAATAATCATACTAATAATCCATACTATTTCCATAGATAAAATTTTCATATGAAATAAATAGATGGGAAACACAGAATCTTGCCTGCAATCCTACCTTCAGGCTGGTACAAACAGGACCATTCGCACACTAAGGCTGGAAATTGAGTTATAAAACATACCTACCATACTAATCCTATAAAAGAATATATAGTGATGAATGAACAAAACATATAAAAATATCCTATTCCACCACCGCTACGAACCCAATCAAGCATCGATTGAGTCAATTATACCACAACTAGATAAGAAAACACACGTGTATGTTCACATAAAAAAATATATAAATAAAATCCATCCATAAATATATAACGATATATACACTCACAACGTAGCAAACGTGACACGGAAACAAATTTATAAGACACGAAACAGGTAAGAGCAAACTCACATAATCTTCCAGGAGCACATCCAACTTTTTGCCTAGGGGATCCCTACTCCCCGCCCTCACCAGAAATTTGGAATAACACTAATCCTACCAGAACCGAATAAATATATATAACGAGCAACAGTTAGTGTCCAATTAAACTCCACTACAACCATCTAAAGAATAAAAAACATATATATAAATATAATATATATCAAAATACAGTACAAATTAAAATGTTCATAACATAAATCTTGCCAATCAAAGGCGCAAGCCTGCTTCCATCCCGCCGTTCCCCTTCCGTCCCCCTTCTGGTCTCCCCCCCCTCGTCCGTTAGCTGACTTTGGGCACCAAACCAGTTCCGGTACCCTACGCTCCCGCCCCCCGTTTCTGCGCGCACCCCGTACGGACCGGTTGAGTCAAAGTTGCATGCATCGCGTCCTACCCCGAAAGGCTCTTTTATCCCTATCTATAATCCTTCACATCCGCGTTTCGGTGATATATATACTACTCCTATGGGCCTGGTGTGGTTGACGGAACATTTCCGATTTGTATCATGACAGGTAAGCGTCTTTCGGGGAAAGCGTCGTTTATGCCATAGGCCGCTTTCAAACGAGAGACGTGGACATTGTCGGTTTTGACTCGTCGCTTGATGGTGTAGTGTGTCGGTGTACGTTGAGCTACCTCAAATGGTTCTGCCTAGGGTTCTTCGAGCGGGTGCCGTACATGAGTTCTGCTGATGTGTAGCCGATCTCCTCTTTTATTGCGGATCGCATGCTTAGGAGGATGAGTGCAAGTTTTCCCACCCAGTGATAAGGATCAGCCTGCGTTTTCGATGCATCCTTGACTCGGCGGTGGGGTCGTTCAATCAGGCCATTGAGATGAGGGTGGTGAGCGGCGGTCCTGATACGCACCAAACCAAGGGTTTCCAGGAGACTGGTCCACAGTGCTGATTCAAACTGAGGACTTGCAGTCCTGTGGTGATGTTGATGGGGCAACCATAGCGTGGGATCCAGGTGGCAAGGAAAGCTTTGCTGACTGTTTCTGCTCGTGCATCTTTGATGGGACGAATTTCTGGCCAGCGGGTATTACTGTCTATCATGATGAGTAGGTATTCGTACCCCTCGTTGTAAGGTAGGGGTCCTACGAGATCAAGATGTACCTGCACAAACTTTCCTTTTTCTGGTGGAATGGTTTGTGCACTGCTCACACCA
Organism: Gammarus roeselii; assembly: GCA_016164225.1. Lineage (NCBI taxonomy): Eukaryota > Metazoa > Arthropoda > Malacostraca > Amphipoda > Gammaridae > Gammarus > Gammarus roeselii. The sequence continues at coordinate 4,813 of SDVV010004268.1, forward strand.
CTGTAGGATGTCTTTCTTCATGGCTGGCCACACATGACGCGTGGCAAGTTGCTGAACTGTGGCGCGCTTCCCAGGATGGACAATGCTGTGCACCTTGTGGAAGTGTAGAGGACAGTTTTCCTTACAAATGGTCTTAACGACACATATTGTTTTTGTGTCTAATTCAAAAAAGACCGCAAAATAGTAGACTAACATCGTTGGAACTTTTGATGACAAAAGGACTGCTCGAAACAAATTAGTTTAGATGTTTATATAACGGTAGCTACATAGATATATCCAATTAAGCGGTATTGCCTTTATCATGATACATTTCGCTTATGCATAGATTTAATTATGAAAGCGCATGTCGGTAGATAAAATTGTTTCAGTATTGGACCGTGGCTACAATGGCTTTTCTGTCTCAGATACGCACATGATTTTCAAATAATGGCAACAAGAGAATAGGAAGGGCATAAATAAGAAGGCAGTTAATTTGCCCCATGAATTGATAAGGAAATCAGGGTTGTTGTACAATGCAAGACGAACAAATCGGCAGTGGGGAACTTAGCTAGTTATGGTGGTTTCCTCCGGAGACCAGGACTGGAAGACAATGATCGTAGGCACCATTGTTTGGGCTGCCCCGGCTTGGTTTTGAACCTGTCATCCAAGAATGACGTCTTCTGCCGGGATGACTGCGATAGCTGGATCCAGGGCATGTTGTGGCGTTCTTGGTAGGGACCGTTTCTCTTGACTCTTGGTCCTGTCATGCCCCACTGGTGGTGTTCCCTGGGTGGCCTAGTTGGGCATCCGGGCCAGATCCAGTACTTCTGCTAGGCAGAACACTAAACCACGCACTAAGAAAATGTGTAGGGAATGAGCGTTTTGGTTCTCGATGCCTTGCCGCAGGCTTACTCGATGTTGCCGCTAGCGGAATAGTTTAAACTAGTTTTGTCTGAAACTTACATTTTAGATATGTCGGCTTCCATGATTCGGTCTATTTGAATGAGCACCACAAGCAAGATAATGCTTACCAGTCTATTTTAATACCAATTGTTGGGAGACTAGTTCTCTACAGAACATCCAACTGTAAAATATCAGTACTAAAACAAATTTAGAGTTTGCACAGAGGCTAAACCCAAAGGCTTGTGGCATCACCCATAACACGGGTGTTCATTTATTCCCGACACGGAGCCGGACGAACGGGTCAGCAATATTTTTCTAGTGTGCGACGTTCCTATATATTAATAAAAGTGCAGTGGGTAGTAGTGCAAGATATGTGCAAAGTGTCTTTACAACAAACATCAAGGGATTGACCAATTTCATTGTTTGGTAGCCTTTTATATCTCTGCCTCTTCAAGGATAGGCTAGGCTATAAGGGACCCAGACTGCCAAACTTGGCACAGCAAATTATTCATCACACAGGCATTTGAGCCACACTAACATAGAAGGGCTAACTATCAACTGAAGTGAATTGATATCAAGTATTAATGTAACCCATAAATCATTTATACCTTGTAAGTCTCAACACGGATGCCTATAAGTTCAGACAGCCACTTACCACTGTATATAATTATTAACACCTGTGTACACTACGTCTAGTGCTGCATGGGTGTTGTACATTTAATTGTAAACTTGATTTTTGTAAATATAGGATTAGTATGCAGCTGAACTTGGGCAAAGCTGAAGTATTTCCAGCATATTTCCATAAAATACTCACTGGACTCTGGTAAAAACCATGACCTAATAAATGTGCGTGTCTGACTTGCCAGTCTGTAATCACTGCTAGGAGTTCACACCACCAATAACATAAACCTTATAACTAGACAAAAGTAGGTATAACAATTTGCTCTTCCTATCATGAACTTTATGAATTATAAATCTTCAAAAATAATGTTGGCTAGCTGCATGTTCTGTGGTGCCGTCATTCATGGATTAGCCGACTCAAGACAATTATCTGGATCAGATTCCTAATTTATGAATTTTCATAGTAATAACTGAATTTATTACAAAGATTAACCCGTTACTATTTCTTGACTGAGGTACCTATAATTGAATCTGTATCTTTATAATTTAACTGAGCAATTAATTAATTACTTGAAGGTAATAACTCAAGGCTGATCTCATTTCAGCCTATACCTATGATGCAACCTTCCCTTTTTTCCTTCATCTAGAAGTAGATAATTTTCACCTATGGCGGGCATTTCTGAGAGACTATTGCGATTTGTAGAGTGAGTTATCGGTGACAAATATTTAAATATTTCTTTCTTCCTCAGCTCCGCAAGTGGGGGAGTGGCCTACTCGCCAATGGCAGCCTGAGTCCCTTCTAGCCTAGCCAACCCTAGAAGAGGCAGAGACATAAAAGGCTACCAAATACTGAAGTTGATCGATCCCTTGATGTTTGTTCCACTACTACCCACTGCACTTTTATTAACATATAGGAACGTCGCACACTAGAAAATTATTGTTTACCCGTGCGTTCAATTCCGTGTTCTGAATAAATGAGCACCCGTGTTTTGGTTGGTGCCACAAGCCTCTAAGTTTAGCCTCAGTGCAAACTCTAAATTCGTTTTAGTACTGATATTCTACAGTCGGATGTTCCAACGATGTTAGTCTACTATTTTGCGTTTTTTTTGGAATTAGACACTAAAAAAATATGCGTTGTTAAGACCATTTGTAGGGACAACTTTCCTCTACAGAAGAATTCCTTGCGCATTGGCTGTAGAATGTAAGGTCGGCACGCATTGTCATGTATGTGCATGTAAATTCCATCAACTTGGTGTAGACGGATGGATGATTCCTTATCATTGAGTAGTGCTTACAACTCTTGGTCGTGGAATTGTTCCGTGCAAAATCGTTCTTCATCAGTGTTCGTGAAAACTGCTGCGAGAAGGTAATCACAATCCTCGTTGTTTTTTTCAGGAGGCAGTTGCGTGACTGGTTCCTCTTGATCATGACATCGTGACAAGGCGTCTGCAACTTGGTTCTTTTCTTCAGTAATTTGCGGGATATCAGCTGTGAAATCACTGATGTAGGAGAGTTGGTGGCTCTTCCAAGGGATGTCTCGTTCCTGTCGTTTGTGAAGTGCACCAAACAACGGCTTATGATCGGTGATAGTAGTGTATAACAGTGCAAATATGCCCTGTGAAGGAATTAGATAGGGCTTAATTAGCGGTGGGCGGGGTAGGGTGCGATGCATGCAACCTTTGACTCGAGCGGGCGTACGGCGGTTCACGCAAAAACGGGGAGCGGGGGGCGTAGGGTAGGACGCGAGTCAGTGAGCGGACAGGCGGATAGCTTATACATGTTAACAGGTTATATATTTAATATAGGTATAAGCATTTCAATGCTTGGGGGGTATTGCAACTTCGTTGCATGTCATATTGAATACATGCATTTCCAATGCTGTGTCCTCTGAATGTTTTTTGAGGTATTGACAAACATACATATATAAAATACTTGTTATTGAGAATTACAATTACATGATAATTTACAAGCTGTATTAAAGGTTAAGACTCCACACATATTCTTCTTGAACGATTGTTGATTTCCAGACACGTTCATGATGAATGTTTCAACCTTGATATAATTTCTACGTCGTTCGCTATTGGAGAACCGCTCGATTATCTTTTCAACTGGTATATTTCGACATAGATGATAGGGAAAGTAGATGCAGGAAGCTCCACAGACCAACGATAGATCACTTTGGATTGGTTTCTGTAGTACAAGTTGTATTTTTGAATCGATATTATAATACGAAGCTATTTTTCCTCCATATACTTTTGGATTAAACCCAAACGAATCAAAAAAGTAGTGTTTGTTTTCGTTTTTGAATATTAGGATCCAATGTCCCATTTTATTAGAATCGCTTTCGCTGTTACCAATCATGTAGCCGTTCATTTGATGCATGGGCATTCTGTTTTCCGCAAAACACCTTACATAGGCGCGTTTCATAATTTGAGCGCTCTTGGATATAAGGTCAATTTGATTATTATCCATGATTACTGTAGATAGTTGGGGAATACCCTCCTTGCCGAATTTATTTGGATGACACCGAGGGTATAACCTACCAGGAACAAGATCTGATTCGTAGTGGGTGGATTTTCACAATTCACTGTTATACATATGTTTGCTTGTTTTCTAGGTTAATGACATCTTCAGAGTCAGTGGGGTCTTGTATCTATAACAAATACACTTCTTCCTGCAGGGAAATTTTGTCTTGTGATGAGATGAGGGGTGTTGCGCCTCCCTAGAGCCGAAAGGGTTTGATGGTTTGCTTGGGCACACTCTCTGGGAAACGATGATCTAATGATGGTAACGCAGTTTCCGCTTACATCAACAATAACGTTTGTGATATCATTATGCTGGAAGTATTTTGGATTGCAATCATATGCTCCGTTATGTGCAGCTTGATCAATGAGAAACAGGGCTATTTTATGTGGAACAACCCCGTTGAAGGAGGATTTAATGGAGATTGAGTTTTGACCGATAGGAAACACGATTTCTTTGACAATAGGTCGATCGAACATGTATTCAATCATGTCACTGTTCTTTTGTGAGCGTTTTATTTAGAGCAAGCAAAGCTGTAGGGTGTGGTACAACTTCTTAACACCATAATTTGCATGAATCAACTAATAGATGTATTGTTCATTGTCATGTGTTAGATGAACGCTACTAGGTTTTGCCAGCTCCAAACGTATATTTACGCTGATATTATCCAATTGCTACCGGATACGTCAAAGTTAAGTGGTCCCATCATATGTATACCATGACGTACACTTTCTTGAATCCAGGTCTCATTTTAGTTTTGATTAGTAAAATTAGCCGCGACGAAGGTATCTGGAATGGATGTTTGCAGTGATTTATACATCATATTCAACCCTTTATTATATAGATCGGAGCTCTTCATGAATGTATAGGCGTTGAGATTATTTAGTAGTCCTGTATAACTGTTTCCTTCACACTGAACACCATTTAGGAATAGAGAGTGACTTTGGAACATACGATGAAAGAATCCGTCAACGAGTGTAACATTTGCAGCGGCGGCCAATGCGCTTCCATTTGCATTGCATTTCTAACACGGATTTTCACTTTTGCAGTTAACGTGCTCAAGTCAACCATTTCATTATCCGATCCTGGAATATGAAATTCTATAAAGAAATCGTCAATGCTAACATCATACGGACTACTGTTTGTACTTAGATAGTTTCTTTCAAATTTCGATTCGATACTTGATTCAATTAAATATTTCTTGTTGATGGAGGGGAACATATCAATCACCCCCATTTCATAGTTTTCCGTAGGGGCTTCTAGCCCTGTCATGTTTAGAGATGATCCACCAAGGATGTTGTCGGTATAGATCCTTACCCGGAAGTAACGTTATTTGTACATTAACACTGGTATTTATTAGTAATTAAATAATGGATGACACGACTCCATCTTTCTTCCGTGATTCATTTTCGATTTACGATTTTTCGTTACTTTTCCTGTGATCTTACCTCCAATCATGGCTTTCTTTATAACATTCTTGAGTGTAGCAAGCCCACGTTCCTTTGTTGATTGTCGCATATCTTTCTGCTCCGAGTAATCGTGTGCCATGCACCGAGCCATATCGGCAGCTGCAGGTAGGAATGTTCTTCGTTGAAAAGGCAATGTGCGTCATACAAGACTGGCTACGGTTGAGAAGAAACCGCTACCCCTCTGGTACGATATCGGACTTGTGAATCAGTCAATATCATGTAAACTTCCACAGCGTATTTTGTCCCGTTTCGCGAATAAAACTTTGTATTGTTTGTACGACGGATATGCATATACCACCATCATGATTGTTTGATACCAAATGACCTTTTTTATATCCAGCGTTATATTTACAAGGCTCTTGCTTCTTTCAAAATGCAATACGCATAGGCTAGATCCACCATCCTTGAACAGGATGCTACCGCCAACACCATCTCGTAGATCGATGAAGTAGAATCAATATGACTGCGCTGTAATTTTTTATATATGACATGGGTGCGTGTAAATAAATAAGAGTTATTAATAGAAATAACATCAAGAATATTGACTTACTTGTCGCCCATAAAACTACGTGAAATTATATTGGAGTAAACGTTTATGTAGCGTACATTATTGTCATAAAGGACATTTTTTCGCTTACGCCACCTTCACCGACATTATATTTACATATCGCTCCACCCATCAAATTAGCCGATCTATCTCCGACAAAATATCAATTCACCATAGCTTCAGTCTATTTGTGTTGCGACATGTTTTGTAGAATACAGGCATTGAACTTTTTGCATCGTGTGGCCTGAGATATTCTCGCTAGGAATAAACAAAGCTTTTTCATGCACGATTCATTCATTTTCTGCATCCAAATAGTCTATGTAGATAACAATGTTGTATTTTATATCATGTTTTTTTTTATCTTGAACCAGTCATTATAGAATACTCCTTCAAGTCCTATGCTCCACTCTCCCTGCAGCTGTATTCCTGGATAAATACTGTTCATAGAACTTGATTACGTATTGTTTTGGTACAATTGGCAACTACCTATCGATGAAACGTCGACAAAAATGTCCTCCGGGTCCTACGTCATACTGACAACAAACCGCTTGTAGACATCAATATATACTCTCATTACTAGGACAATAAAACAAATTTATATATTTCTATTTTATTTACATATTTACATACAAGGAATATTTAGCGAATAAATCCTGAAAACGCGGAGGTGCTTTCATCGCGAGTATATTCGCCTAAGACAGTCTCACCCGGCTTGCGTGTCTTCCATGTTAAATCCATTTCTTCATCGACATCATCGTCAGCCAAGTCACTTCGTTTCCTCTTTTTAGTGACGGTAGCTTCAACTTCAATAGATTTTTTGGGAATATCCGGATGCCCGTAGGCAAGAGTTGTGCATGCCTCGAGATAGTAGCGCTCGTTTTCAAATTTACTGAGGCAGTTTTTGATAGTGCCTACAGTTTGAAGCTGGCATGCTTGTTCACGAATGTTGTGTATTGTCTCAAAGTGTGTGTATGTTTTCTGGTTATGGATGTCCCTGAATTGTTCATGTTTGATTTTGGCTTGTGTCTGGTAATTGACTCCTTTAGCAGCCGATTTTGTGGCGTCAGACTCAATCAAGCAACATGCTGTAACACTTGGGTTGTAAGCAGATAATTTCACTTGGGTAGTCATCAGCTGTTTTGCTTTTCAGTTGTCCTAGCTTTCCTTTCTTGGATTCGTCGAACAAGGGATGATTTTTGGGGTAGTTAGAGAAGTCCATGTATTCAGCCAGGGGAGCTTGGCGCATTTCCGCCTCAACGTCGCTCACGTTTTTGAACTGGATCAGCAACGAGCTAGTTTCTGAGTCGATGAGCGAGACGTTGTCACCGTAGCGTGGCTTCAGTGTGTCATAGAAGAAGCTGTAGACTTTTGCTTTTGCTTTTACAAGCACGTAGAATCCAACTTTGAGTGGATGAACCATTGGGATTTTTTTTGCTTGAGGATCATGATGACTGTTTCGGGGCCGAAGGCGTAGCAGTTTTTCAGGAGGGGGTTGGCAGCGTGTTTTCGAAACTCGTTGGGGGCGCACACGACATTTGTCTTTAGACTTCTGTTGAGCGGGTTTAAGAGCAATTTTCCATAGATACTATTTGAGAGCAGTTTGTACAAGGTCTTTTCAAAGGAGTTCATAGACTCCTGATGTTTCTGGATATTTTTCATGATGAGAGTTTTGAAAATCGGTTCCTGCTTGATGCGAAAAATTCGATGAACCTTGGTAACTGCCAGTCCTTGCCTGAGGAGTACTTGAAGAAGTTCCAGGGCCACGAGGTAGTCAGTTTGAGGTAGATGACTAGCAACCAGATTACGACTGCTCGTTTTCGGTTTTTGAGATGTTCCGAGCCAGCCAAGAATTTTTTTTGTGAAGGGTGAAGCATCGTTCAAGGTAATCTCTTTGTGATGTAGCAGGAGTGGCAGCTCATCTGTTTTTTGAGCAACTTCATCGCTGACTTGGGCATCGATACAGACAATGTACGTATACTCGACAGAACAGTCTGTGTTTACCAAGTCGAATGCTTGAATTTCTTTCTGCGTGAGCTCGAGGATTTCGCCAAAGATTGGGGTTCGCTCAAGCAGCCACCACAATGACTGTTAAAGTCCCACATTGCTGCTGAAGACACTGGTAATGTAGGGTCATATAGTCTTTGCATCGGGGATTGTTTATCTTGGTTAAACCTTTCGTCAACGTCACGAATCCACTTCGTGTGTTCTTGACAATCAAGTTCAGGAGATCGATTTCTTTGACCAGCGCCAGTTAAATCTTTCCTTCGTAGAGGGTGGCTTGCATTGCAATGCCAGGGACGCTCACAAAATGGACGGGGTCCAGGGCATAGTCGCGTGTCATGGTCTCCCTAAACTTTTGGAAGACTTCGGCCAGCAGCAGCGTGTCGATGAGCAGGTATATGATCATGTAGTCGCGCAATGTCTTACAGTCTGCTGCATGCCACATTTCGATCACTTCAGCATAATCAAAGTCCGATATTCCTTTGCCTCGAAGTTGACTGTAGAAGGCTTCTTGCGATGGGATGACTGTTTAGTCCAGCACAGAATCCGATGTGATGGCTTCGTAGCAGAAATGTTCTTTTCGATTAGCGAGGTCTAGAACCTTGTCACTGTAACCGAGACTCATGAGATGGGATTTGAGGAGTGACATGTCATGGCCACTATCTTTAAGATTTTTGGCAAGACTGTCTAAACTTGAGTTTAGGAACGAGAGCGAGTGATGAACTTGACACCGTACATGCTCGTGGCATCGTTCAAGGAGACAGAGATACTGAACATTTTATCTGATTGTTTTGGCAAAACATTAATATTTGAGAAATTTTTGCCGTCCAATCCACGCAAGATAAACCTCATATCGTAGGCCGATGCATTGTGAGCAATACATTGCATGATCCTGAGCTTCTCAGTGAGTCTGAAGTTACAATTAGGGCATAATGCAGTCAGGTAATTTCCTGTTATCAATTCTTTATTGGGGCCGAAGACCCTCTCCACGTAATGATTATGATGACGTACTCGTTTTTTACCATTTTCTCCAAAAGCATCTCCGCAGCATTCATATGTTTTGCTTTTGCAATATTTTTTTACGTCTTGTTTGGTGAGAACGGGGATGGGGAACAATGGTAATGTTTACATGTATTCATTATAATCCAGCAACATATTCTTAACAAGATGTGTCTCCATCTCCTCAAGGGGGACTGTAGTCGAATCGACTACTTTGTGCTTAGCAATTTTCCCGTCTTTATCCTCAAGAGTATACTGTACATGCACAACTTGTGTATGTTGACCATATGTTTCCCCTCCTGGGTGGGCTCTAGCACAGATTCACACTCATAATAACATACAACAGGGGGTTTCATTGTTGCATGCATGGCTGATAATTGGTACATTTCGCCTTCTTCAGGCATACTGTTGTTTTGCAAGCCAGTAGTGGACGAACACAATTTAACGTGTCCGGATTTTTTGCTTTCGTGCATACCCTGCATGCAGAAGGGACAAAGAAAGTTGCTCGTATTTCTGAATGTACGCATAAGTGTTGAGAAACATGGTATGAGAGAGACATGATTCGCATCTAAGATTTGCACAAGTTGGATGGTGCGCTCCTCACTGACCTCTAAACTGCCTCTGTATACATTAACCAGCCCATAACCTTCTTTCTCTTTTGTGAGCAGATAAAGTCTAATGTTATTATCACAATCTCTTTCTATGTTTGGTAAATCTTCTAAAGCCATAGGTGTGTTCAATATATGTTTTGGAAAGTTAAAATAATCGTTTTTTGTACGGGAGGTAAGTTAACTCCTATTGTTTTATTTTAATTGAGAGGTATGTATTTTCAGGCAAATGGCAATGGACAATCATGCTTGTCAATACGCAATTATTCTTTTTTGTCTTGATATTGACTATATGATGTCAACCTGGACAATTTGTGGACCAAGGAACATACCTACCCTTTCGTTTTGTTCCTTTAGCCCCTGTCTTGTAAAATTTCAGCTCAACAGCGGTTACTGTATTGATTCTCCAGCCACTACCTTGATGCTCCTGTATTTTTTTATTTATTTTGTAAATCTACCCCATGATCTTCAATCAATCCACTTAAATCCACTGTTTTTGTCAGCTGGATCGCTTTTGTGTTTAATATCTAGTCCTTGTCATCTATGGATGCATCCTCCATTGTTTTCCCCATTTTAACCCTCGCAGTGCATTGGAGTCTTCGGAATGTTCCTAATTTAGTTTCAATGTGTTTCACTGATTCCCTGCATCCTAATGTTATCATGGACGATATGTTGACGTGTTCAGTGTATGGGATAAAACTCGATGTTACGAAATGATGGTCTAAAATATCTACAAAGGTTGGTGGGTGAAATATAGCCTCACCCGAATCATCAGTAGATGGTTCATCAGGAGACACTACCAAGGCATCAGTAGACTGAGTAACGATCTGTTCCGATGCAGTAGACTGAACTCCGGGTAGTTCCGGAGCAGTAGACTGAGTGACGATTGGATCATCAGTATACGAGTCAACAGGCGACATCGCAAAACCATCAGTAGACTGAGTGATGAATGGATCATCAGTAGCCTGAACTCCGGCTAGTTCCGGAGCAGTAGACTGAACTTCGCGTTGTTCCGAAGACGGAAAGGGACCATCACCAAGTTGCGAGCTTGCGCTAGGACTTGTGGACTTTGCGATGTTTACGCTAGGGCTTACGGATAGTGCGAGACTTGCGCTAGAGCACGGGGCACTCCCTGCATCCTCCAACAATGGCGCATCTGCCATTACCATATCATTTTGGTTCATCCTACAAGAATAAAAACACTACATTGTAGATTAACTAATAACGAACGCTTAAAACAATACACAAATAGTATAGATATCTTTAAAACAAAAAAAATAGACTGGTTGTCTGAGCTGCAGCACACGCTCTTTTATACATTAGTAAACGATACATGTTGTAACCCGTTTGCTTGTCTGCATTGGTAGGGTACCGCTAAGCAGATGATCAATCGTGTATTCACCTATAGTCGGGTTCTCCAGAGGTTTGCATTCATTGAAGGTAGAAATTTTGTGTCAACGAGTCTACCAACATTTAATGTTACCTTGAACATTTTGAAGATGCAGGAACAAGTGACTTTTAATATAACTAGGCTTCATCGAGTGTATCGCTTGGAGACATTAAATCATTCTGAATAAGTCTAGAATTGTACCAATTCCTGACTTCCTCAGTCATGAGGTTACGATGCTGGAACGTATTCAATCACATGAGCTAGGAAGACAAACCTTCAACGTATCAGACAACCTATGGTGAAGATGATAAGGAAGATGTAATAATTAATATAATAAAAAATATTCACTAACCTTTGTATATGCCTGACTTGGTAAAAGGCTCCTGATGGATGATAAGCTTGAGTCTGTTGCGCGTATGCTTGTCTCTGCATCGGTAGTCTCTGCAACGGTTGTCGAGGTTGCGGCCAGTGAAGCACAGGCAACGAATGACGCTGGTTGTTTTGGCGAAGACTGGGCATCGGACTGCCCTAATTCGCTGGAGGGTGCTGCGTCGGTCTGCGCGGGAAAATTTTATGTATTAGAATATAGATAACACTGCTGTAACATGGAAAATGAGTAGTATCCAAAAATATATCGACGTTTATTCGTTAAACATACCTTATCACCCCTGAAGTTCTGGATTGATCTGGTTCACCTGCAAAAGAGTTGTGACCATGATCTGTTGAGAAATGATAATAGGTTAAATCAATTGCCGGAAAAAAACATACGGGAATAATATATGTGATGTCAAAGATATTGGCATAATGGATCAAACATTAGAGATGTAAAAATCACCTGGTGATGCAGAACGGGTCCTTGACTTTAGCATGTTCTTGATGGAATACATCTGCAAAGAGAAAGAAAAAAAAGATATAAATTAAAGATTCATTTAAAAGTTAGTTTGTTGTCAGAAAAATATACATACACAAATTAAAGGTACATTAAAAAATAGTTAGTTGCCGATTGCCTATTGGGAAGAATGGAGACTGTTAGGGTTGCGGACATCAACCTCTTCGCCAAGCCCGCACGATTGTTTGTGAGCGGGTTCTCATCCCGCGAGAAGAGCGTCCTAGTAGAAAAAATAATTTGTAAATACATTGATAGTTTCGATGACGTCGTCGTTTCAGGATCAGAGCACTTTCCTGTGTGGAAACATATAAAAAAATCATGCAAAACCACTCGCATTCGATCCTTTAGCGAAGAAAACTACACGTAAACTACTTGTTGTGCACGATGACTTCATGATGGAATCAGCGCCTCTACGTATTATTGCAACTGTGTTTTGTCGTGGTAGGCATGCAAATATCAGTGCGATGTATTTAAACCAATCACTCTTTCACTCAAATCCATTCCATTGTACAATATCTTTGAATACTACACATTTTCTTATCCTGCGCATGCGCAATATCAATCAATTACGTTATCTCGGTAAAACATTTATTGCAAAAGATAAGATTGAATCGTTCATCTCATTGTACAAGCTACATGTTGAATAACAACCATATGGTCATATCTTGGTTCGTTTCACACAATCAAGTACTTCAAAACTCTTGATTAGAGCACAAATTGCAGGACATGAATTTGAACAAGTGTTGCCAGTAAAAAATATAATGTATACCCGATTTGAGATTAGCAGTGAATTAAAATGGAGAGTGTCTACTACAATCTGGAGGCTGTTGGGTCGTACTTTAGCGTGAAGGCTCTACATCAAAGCTATACGATTACATGTCCGTCTACAACAAGACGCGATGTGGAAAATTTTCTACAAGCATCAGAAACATTCACACGATTTAAACAAGCACCCTTGAAATTTAGCAGACGTATGTTCACAGCTGCTCGTCCTGGATCGATTCTCTGTGCGGATATTGCTTATACATCAAATATCTGTGCGTACAACCCTTGAAAGCTATTACATTTAAAAATGTGATTGCGGTATTCGACAAAATATTCAGTGAATTAGTATGGCCACCAACTCGGATTTGTTCAGATCAGGGGAAAGAATTTACAAATAAAAGCACGAAAGTATATTTGGCAAGCGAAAACATCAATTTTTTACACATACAACAAGATCATCAAAGCTTACCCAGCAGACCGCGTTATACGGACTATAAAACTTAGGTTGGGAAAATATATGCATGCAAAAAAGACTGAACGCTATGTAAATGATTTGAAAGCACTTGTATACAATATGACACCACATTGATCAATAATGGGACGGAACCCATTTGACGTTTATTTGTTGAACGATCCGAAGCGAATTCGGGCTTTGCTAACGGAAATGCATAAAATACGACGTAAAATAATTAAAATGCCCTGTTTACAACTAAAGGTGGGAACGTACGTACGCTTACAGTGCAGTGATCCCAGTCTCAAGACATTCAGGCGAGGACACGAACCAAAGTTCACGAAAGAAGTGTTTCGTATTTCACGTGTTAATCAAAAACATTACCCTCCGACCTATGAAATAACACCACTCGATAATGATGAACCTATCAAAGGTTTTGCCTATAGACAGGAACTAGTTCAGTGTGACACACCTGATATTTATGCCATCTAGGTATTGAAGACTCGAATTAAACGAGGAAGAAAGCATATCTACGTCATATATACGGATTATCCAGACAGCAAACCTACGTGGATTAACGAAGGAAATGTTGTGTCGTGATGTGTGATAAACGTACTTTGAAACATAAATTGAATTTTTATAATAAAATAAATCAACTAAAAACATCCAAACGTAGTCAACTTGTCGAACATTTAAGTGATAAGGAAGTTGAAATCATCTGCGAAATATTTTAAAATATAGAGAGCGCAAAATTGGTCTGTGATAAACTAACCAAGTCACGGGTAAATAAATTCAAATCAATAATAAAAAAATTAGGCTATAAATCGTCCGGTAGTAAATCTTTCGAGGCGAAAAGGAAAACGTTATCAACCGTGCGTGGAGGGTTTCTGTTAAATTTACTATTACCCACGGCAGTCAGTTTTTTGACAAAAATAATCCATGGATGAATCGATTTATTACCTTGTTCCAGAGTCCAAGATGGATAAGTTTACAACAAATCATATTGGCGGTAGCGCTACACCAAAATCTGTCACAACAGGGCCAGAAATAGCAGAACATAGCATAAGGTATCACAGTCAAAGATTGAGTAGGCGTGGGGATGAAATGCTAGATTTGAACGCATCGCATGAAATAGCACTAAAACTATTTAATTTCATTAACAGCCTCTATCGCAATAGTGTAACTACAGAGTCCACACCGGAACCGATCAAACAAAAGGACCCACATAATAGCGATGTTGTTGCAGTAATATATCCAGCCTCATTACTGCCCGTTGCTAAGACACTATCCCCAGGTTTGCTTCACTATCTTAAAACTAACCCATCACTTATATTTGAATCGAATGGGTTTGTTAGCCATCCCAATGTCCAAAGCCGTATTCACGTACTTGATCTCCTAAAAAATTTATTGGTAAATAAGACAACGATAACTCAAGACGTTGATGCAATCATTCAGACGTTCCTGGATAAAATGCCTAAAGCATTTCTTAAAAATAAATTATTGAAATTGAAGAGCAGGAGGATGGGATAAATGCGTTCTGGGATACATTGTAACACACGGTATCACCAACATAACAATGCTGCACTGGTATACAATCACTGAATAAATCACATCATAACATAACCTAACACGCAAACAACAGATTAAACGTGTTTTCCCGCTCGGACCAGTTGGGGGAGGTAGTCGCACTTATCAACCAACAGGTATGACCATGTGAGAACCAATACTGACAGGGAGCCATGACTGACACATAACATGGAATAAATATGTACCTACTAGCATGGAAATGCTTTAAATAAACTTCACACATAAACCCATCCACAATACAGCGTATCATAACACTGATACAGCCATAAAATATGTACATCATCACATTAATGTCGCACCTTATGGGGAACAATTGACCATAGAACCTTTCGTGATGGGTACTGATGTGTGACTTAGGCGGTAGCGTGAACGGAAGCGAGGAGTGCCTGCGTGTGACCGCCAAGGTGGATACCGGTTTCATCCTCGTTTAAAACAGGTGACGACCTCGTCTAAACAGGTACCGCGTGCCTCCATCTCAGTGGTGGTGCAGGTAGAGAGGAATCATAGGGCATATTTGGTGACATATATATATTCCTCAAAAGATGGCGTAGACATATATTCTTGGTATACTGAAGTTGTGAAATTCAAACACGATCTTCAATTCATTTTACTGTTTCTATACCCACGACGTACGTTTCGCTATACTTTAAGCTCATCAGATGGGAGTTCTAAAATTCAAAAGTTTAAAAAGTTTAAAAAGTTTAAATTTAAAAGACTTTTGAATCTTGGAACTCCCAGCTGATGAGCTTAAAGTATAGCAAAACGTACGTCGTGGGTATAGAAACAGTAAAATGAATTAATGCTCGTGTTTGAATTTCCCAACTTCAGTATACCAA
>SDVV010004269.1:0-20378 GCA_016164225.1 Gammarus roeselii
TTACGTAGATGCATGGTTACATAGGAACATCAATCTATTTATCATCATTTTAAGGTCGGTTGCAGTACATTTCAGGTTTTTTCAATGCGTATTTCTGTAGACAAACAAACAAGTTCATGTTAATAATTTATTTTTTATATAGTAGCATGGTTACATAGGAACATTTTCATCATGTTGGGATGATTTTCATCGTATTAGGAGCGGGTTACAGTGCTATACGTTCACGAATTTTCAACCCGTACGATTATGGAAAGTGATACATGGATAAATATTTATTGATTCATTTATTACATGGTTACATAGAAATATTTACATACTATGAACATTTATAGGTTATAACCTGTTGATGTGGACGTAATTTCATCATTCATCCGAGTACATACGCCAAAGACGGTCTCACTCGGCTTACGTCTCTTCCATGTTACATCCTTGTTTACATTAGTATCATCAGCCAAGATATCTTCCTCTCTGCAGTGTCGGTAGGTTCAACTGCAATGGATTTTTTGGGAATGTCTGGATGACCATAGGCAAGAGCTGTGCACGGGTCGATATAGTAACGTTTGTTTTCAAATTTACTGAAGAAATTTTTAATAGTGCGTACAGTATAAGCTAGCATGCTTGTACGTGAATGTTGTGTATGGTCTCGATGTGTGTGTGTTTTCTGGTTATGAATGTCTCTGTATTGTTCATGTCTGATTTTGGCTTGTGTCTGGTAATTGACACCCTTAGCAGCTGGTTTGTGGCCTCTGACTCAAGCAACATACTGTAACACGTTGGTGGCAAGCAAATGATCTCACTCGGGTAATCGTCGGCTGATTCGCTTTTCAGTAGTCACAGCTGTCATTTGTTTGATTCATCGTAATATAGATGATTTTTTCGGGTAGGTGGAGAAAGTCCATGTATTCAGCTAGAGGGAGATTGCCGCATTTTCCGCTTCAATGTACGCCACATCTTTGAACAAGATCAGCAACGAGTCTCTGTCCGAGTAGATGAGCGAAACGTTGACATCGTATTGGGGTTTCAGAGTGTTATAAAAAAAAGCTGGAGTCCTATTCTTTAGCTTCTGTTTAGAGCTGATGAGATATATATCTATGATACCTTAGGTAACCGTGTCCAATTTCAATTGCCCAATTTCTATCTCATTTTTCAATGCAAGGCAGGAGGCGTTGTATTGCATTTCAATGCATGTCATGTTGCATTTCTGCAATTTTTTCATAGTACAAGGGGTGATTTTTTGGGGTAGTTGGAGATAATCATGTTTTCAGCCAGAGGAGCTTGCCGCATTTCCGATTCAATATCGGTCATACCTTTGAACTGGAATAATATCTATCGCATTTCAATGCTACCCATTCTGTTATGCAATTTATTGCTAATCATGTTGTATATATGCATTTCAAAGCTAGCTATTCGAGTTAGATTTAGGATATTGCAAACAACGATTTATATGATATATCTTTATTGATATTAGATTTACAACACGTTTTTAATAGGGAATTACATGGGTTTATCATATGAACGAGAACATAACTATTCACTCCGAAAATCGGCACGAGCAACTATACGAAACATACGTATCGACTTCGACTTCCCTCTCTGGTCTTATCTGGATCGGCGATATCAGACCCACTCAAAGGGTTATTTATCTATGAAAAGCATAATTTCTCACCTGGAGCAGTCGGCTCATCATATCGGCGTATGATTTTTCATCTGGGTGTTTTTTTTCTCTGATCTATTGAGTTCTAGACTATTGCCCTTAGTACACATTTTAGATAAACGGATACCTTTGGGAGAAGTGTTTGCGACAGTGCAATTGTCTGTTGCCCAATCAATGTCAGGGATATTGAAGTCTCCAAGCACAATACTGTGTTGTGTTTTGACGGCATCGACGAAGGTGGGGTTTGTTTCAAATTTGTGATAGACGAGAGTGATTTGACATTTTATACGTTTATCGACTACTTGGATTGATACTATGTCGCGCTTGTTGTTTGGTATAGTGACTTCTAATATTTGCAGAGTATATTTCACGAGAATCAGCACTCCTCCGCCCTCTCGGCCTTGTCCATCTTTGTGAAATAGTGAGTAACCGGGGAGAGTAAATTTGTCTATATAATGCCATGTGCTCAATTTCATCCACCATTTCGTTATTGCTATTATGTCGATACTTTCATGCATCGCAATGATGCCTAATTCTCCGATTTTGTCTCGGAGACTTCTAGCGTTCACGTAGTAACATTTGAGAGTACCGTTAGTCACATTAACTTGTCATTCTTGACTTATTCTGTTTCTCCTTAAGGCCTTGTGTCGGGGCCAAGACTTTCATTTTCGTTTATACGGATTGTAATAGAGGAGCAGCGACTGCTGCCTGTAATTCGAGCTCTATTGATGACAGGAACTTTTTGCTAGGAACTGCGGTGGTGTTGTGAAGGGTTCTTGTATTTCTTGTGTATCTAGTGTTGGAACGGGAGGAGGCCGTTGAGTCATTTCGTCGGGGATTGCTGGCGGAGTTGTTGGTATGATATCGGTCAAGTTTTGTGACTTGTTTTTGGTGACAAGACCAGGACGATGTTCTCAAGGATATTTTCGATGGTATCAAGTCCATGCGTGTTTATGCAAGCTTTGTCGGTGATTTTATTATAGTTATAGTACTTTGGGTCCATCATCATATTTTATTCGCCCATATACAGCGGGACAATGCAGGCACGGTGCCACTCAATCGGTACAACGCCCGCCACAAAACTACCTCACAAATCCCAATGATCAGAGAAAAAGATTTTCTGCAGAAAGCTGCTTGGCTATTGTTAAGTAAAATCATCTTTCTTAACTTGTATCTTTTTTGGTTCGGATGGGCCAGGATGCCAGTGACATGGATGTTCACGTGTGATCGATTGATGTCATTTAGAATGGCTTCATACCTTTTCCATGTCGATTCCGTCTGCGTCACGTCTTTAGCTTCAACTTGTATCATAATTCGTTTAGAGAATGGATATTTTCTTTTTCGATTATGCCTTCGAACTTGTCCATTTTCCAGTCTGCGTTGCCGAAAATTTTCAGTTGAATTCTCCTGTTTCGCTAGTTTGATTTGATGGAGGTGACATTGTAATCACCAATCACAATAATTTCCTCTGCATTCTGCGAGTCCATTCCATCGGGCAATACATCGAATCGGTTCTGTGTGTTGGGTTGGAAGTGGTGAGATTGTGGCCCAACGGGTGTTGCATTTACACAGCGTGGCTGTCTCCTGCTTACTACAGTTGTGTACAGTGCCTCGCTATTTCTGACTGAGTTTTCTATCGATTTGATACGGTTGTTTTTCTCAGCGTCTAGAGTTGAAAGCTTCTTGGCCAATTCAGAGTCTACGTGCACTTGGAGTTCTTTCACTTGATTTGGGGTGGCCTCAGCAGTTTCTTTGACCTATGCTAACTTGGTGTTCATCAGATCTTTGAATTTGTTGAATTGTTTCAAAGTATTTTTCCAGTTTTAATTCAACAGCTAGCAATCGGGTATCCGTGTTGACTGTCTTTGGGTTGGACGAGTCATTTGAGGCATGACTGAATTGAGCTTTCAGTTGTTTGATTTCCTCTGCTTGTTGTTTGATTTCTTCTGCCTGTTGACATAGCGTACAGCGTGCTGTCTTGCAATACCAATTTGAAGGACTGCTCCGCAACTGTCTGGCAGAGCAACTATCGAACTATCTCGATCCATTAGTTCGGGGGCGTACGATAGGTGGCAAATGCCACATTCTAGCTTAGCCTGAACCATCTTGGACTGATAAAGAGATTACCGGTGGGAAATTTGACCTTCTACTTGAGTTCTATTTATGTGATTTCTTGTAGAGAGCAGATATGCATCTTATAATTATAACTAGATGCGGGATGTGACGATTAAATTGACGATTCATAAACGGAATGAATACAAATGCGAAGCGGATGCGCGTTATCGTTGGATGCGCTTTAGCTCAAAGGTACTTCCTTCTCGGGATTGAGTTGAATGCAAAGCTAAACTAATTCGTAGCTGCTTCCATCGGCTTCCTAATGTTGTGTAAATGATAGCATGATTCTGGGCATCAACCTTGTACCAGACATGATCGGCAGAGTATCAGAAAATTGAAAAAAATAATTCCGTTTCAGTTAATGTAGTGAATTGAAATCATAGCACGATTCTAAGCTTGTGAGTATGAACCACCTACAATATACCAGTCACAGTACAATGCAATGAAGCTACCTAACACAAGATAATTATGGTTTTGTTACAGAGAACCGGCCACATTTGACAGTGTTGAAGATCGGAATACCAATAACACAGACAGTCAGGTAACACATGTGTAACCAGGATGTCTAACTTGCGGTGACGCAGAAAGGAAGAGCTTTTTAAGAGTGAGTGCAAGCGAGGTCGGTGGTGGCCTACGACAACTATGAGGAATGTGGTGGGGTACGAAAAAGGTGGGCCGAGTATTTTGATGAATTGTTGGATGTCGAAGATGACAGAGATGCTGAAATTGTTGCTGTGGGTGTGGTGCACGGAGGCCGGTTTCTGAAGAGAGACTTGTAACGGACATTATGAAGGAAGAGATGCAGGAGGCGGAAGAGGTGATGAAAGCAGGGAAAAACCCTGATCTGGATCGCGTGGCAACTGAGGGCCTGAAAAAGGGTGGAATAACGATTGTAGAATGGTTGGTAAGGCTACAGAGCATTTATTTTGTGGCGGGCGTCGTGCCGATTGAGTGGCGCAGTGCCTGCATTGTCCCGCTGTATATGGGCAAATGAAATAAAAATTAATGCTGCAACTCAAGAGGTATCAGTTTGATATGTGCGGTCGGTAAGTTGTATAGGTGAGTGCTGATCAAAAGGATTAGAGAATGTACGGATTGTCAATTGGAGAGGAACAATGTGGTTTTCGGAGTGATAGAGGGTGTGCCGATCAGATTTTGTGCAGTGAGACAGGTCTGTGAGAAGTACCTTGCAAAGGGAAAGGATGTGATCTGAGCCTTCGTGGATTTGGAAAAGGCATACGACAGGATTGACAAGGAAGCGCTGTAGAGAGTGTTGCATTTGCATGGAGTGGGCGCAAATCTGTATAAATCAGCGCAGATGTAAAGTAATGAGATGCTCGAGGACTGTTGATGCGAGCAGAATTTGTGTCCTCCTAATTGGAGTGGTGGAAGAAGTTCAGTGTTTTAAGTATCTGGGCTCCTATGTGGAAAAGACTAAAGTAGTTGAAATTGAGGTGAAGTCGCGAGGGAAGAAGGGGTGTGAAGTGCTGGGCGCACTGAAGAGGGTAATGAGCCGCAGAGCAATGGAGATGGAAGCAAACAGAGGGTTGGATGAGGGTGTTGTTGTTCCAACTGTTTTATTCGGAACTGAGACCTGGGGGGTGAGAGCAGAGGAGAGACAGGTTCACTTACGACGTGGTTCAAATCAGAATGGAGATGATGACAGAGTGGATGCGCGTGTTCAGAGATGGTTCGGGCACATGGTGAGGATGGATGAAGGAAGATTGGTAAAAAATGTGATGAAGGCGGAGGCGAGTGGCCGTAGGCGTAGAGGTAGACCAAAGTTTTGGTGGATGGATGGTCCGAAGCAGGCCTTAGGAAGAGGAGACTTCCCTCAATAGTTCAAAATTTGTAGCGAGAGAGCGTGCAATGAATAGGCGTGTGTTGAGAATGGTTGTGAATGGTTGATTTTGGCGCTGCGTGATGTGTTTCCCCTCTCTTTGCGTCTCGTTGAGAAACAGGATGGTCGTGGGTACTCCCCATACATGTTTTCACTGTATGAGAAGTATGCTCAGGAACGCTGTCAGAACATTTATTTTGTGGCGATATCAACTTTGAAATTATCATTTATAACTCATTCCGACGAAAACAAACATCAAACCTCCATGCTTTTAATTGGGAACAGTATTCGTAGACATGAAAGTTTCAACACGTTCTCTTCAAACATGTAACATTGTTATGACCAACAAAATATTTTTTTCCTTCGACGGTGTCATTTTCTTTTAAAATTCTTCATTTCCTCGACTATATTTTCATGAAACTTCAAATAATCTTCTGATTGCGGAGGTGCAAAAGAGTGTATTTATTGGGCGACATGCTTTCAACTTGGCTCTTTACAAATTCTACTCATCGTTTCACGAAAGCCTTTTGCAACTACAGCAGATAATTCATCACTATTTTATTTTGGTCTCACTTGGTTATTCACTGTATTCATACTATCCACCGCTCTCGTGTTTCAGAAAAGTTTTCATGTACAGTCTTTTCCCACACATTTTTACTTGTATGTCAGTATCAAACTCTTCTTAATATTGAAAGATGAAACTACATAGCTAGTTAGCGATCTTGTTAAATCCTTGTTCATTTTCAGTACACTTCAAAACATTTTTACTTTGAGTTTCTTTATTTTTCCCCTTTGGAATGGTTACACTTGCAATATGCTTGAGACGAATCTGAATTGCAGGCAGTTTTTTTTGTTCATTCATTTTTTTTAACATCTATGAATGAGAATATCAAAAAGGTAGGCATTCCTTGCTTTAGATTTTTGAAAAGTGTAACCGTGCTAATATAGCAGATGTAATTATTGCATTACCAATTGACGCTGCGCATTGCCTGCAAACTGAGTGAATTTATGATACACAACTTTAACCAACGAATATATATCAGAAATTTGCAATTGTTGATATAAAGTGGCGCGAAGTAATACTTATCAGAACATTCCCTCAATAGTTCAAAATTTGCTGAAAGTTGATTAATAGACAAGCAGAGCACGGATAGAAAGTATTTGACCACTACTCCCTATCCACGTTGGCATCGAATGCAAGTTAATCGCGATGTGTCTTCACATGAATCTTCACATGAACACCTCTACAAGAGAAGAAAATGACCTCGGGCGAGGTTGGGGGATAAAGAAGCAGGCACAACCACTGATATATTATTCACGATTTAACATTCACGAAACAAAATAACTTTGATAATATAACGAATAATCCGAACAAACTTTGGTCAATAATATTCTACAATTGCCAGCTATTTGCATTATAGTATTAATTTTATACACTAACAGACTTTGCACAGGGTTCTGAAAACTGATTGTTTATGAAATCTTCCTCTTGAGCGGAAGATGACTAGTTCAAGATTTCTGGGCAACCTAAAATGTACAGGTTACAATTTACGTGAAAATAAAAATTATTTGTTAGGATTGTATCTGAGTGTTTCTTTAAATTGCCAAATGCAGGTGTCATGTACTTTTATAGAAAGTTATTGCATTCAGATTTAGAGAAATCCAAGTTGAGAACAGGATTTTATACTCCAGTGCATCCCTTGTAAACATCAATGTGCTATATAATGATCCATAAATGAATAGATAAAACATCAATGGTCGTGAGGAAACGACGAAATTGTGCCCATGATCACTTCCATCACGTCGAATGAATTTGTCAAGAGTTTAAATTGTCTCGTGAATATTCGAGGCCTTGCATTATCTACACATTTTATTTTCCTACGTAAGCATGTTACTCTGTAACATGTGCAGCCTACGCATCTTATTTCTTAGTATGTAGTAGTGGCAAGATCGTGAGAGGTGGCACGATTGTATGACGATGTGAGGGTGTTAGTTGATCTTAGAGCAGATGTGCTTCATGCGTTCGCTGCAGCCGACAGCCGAGCGATCAATCATAACTGGAGAGACTAGAGATACGAAGTCAGCTTTAGAGAGACAACGTCGATAATAAACTAACGTGAAGGATTTTGCATTGATCAGACCCAAATCAATGTTTTTAGATCAGCTACTCAGTAAATAAAAAATAGAAATGCTGTTTTCAACTCACTGTAACGCTGTGGTTAGGCGGTAATATTTTGTGTAGGGGTTGTTGAAATGTGAAGTTCAATTGATATTTTTTTGTGAATGAACTAGCTGTTGACCTTTTTGCTGGTGTTTCTAAATTTATGAAGCGTTTTCATTGAGAACGGGTTTTCAAAGGGCAAATTGGAATCGTGGAAAATTTTAAATTGGCAGGCGTGCGTAATAAATTTTATATTTCTTTCACAAGGTATTCAAACGATTTTTTAACAATGTAATTCCGTCTGCTGAGAGTGGAGGCAACTAGCAACAGGACACAAGTGGATTGCGTACTCGCGTTTTTTATAAATGAGTTTTATAAGTGGAACGTATAACTGTTTATTTAGGCTAGACAGTCATGATTTTGCCTGTCATCTGTAATCGGTCCTGTCTTTCGTTCTGTTGTAAGGAGTAACCAATCCAGCTTAATCGAAGCTTGTTCAACGACTTTGCAGCACTTTTAATGGGTTAAGGAAAAGTTTATTAATAATTCAACTGGTCAATACTCTACGGAAAGATGGCGCTCCCCACCACCGATAATTGTGTCGTTAGTTCTGTTCGTTAATTTCACTTCTACAGGAGCTTTGTGCGTCAGTTTGCGCGTCGGTTTAAACTTTGGGAAATAAACTTTGGGGCACCACCGACCTTGAGTCACCCAATACAAGGAGGAATCATTCGATGTCCGACGGTGAAAGTAGAATTTGATCTCCTCACAAACATGAGAAACTCCTTTCCAATCTGCTGGTTAATTATACAAGATAAAGAGCAAAAGGAGGAGGAATAATGCCCACTAACTCCGAGCTCGGCCTAACAGTTGCCGGGCAGTGTAAACAATAAGTTGACTTTCTTCCATCGGTAACGTTTTTCAACTTTAATTTCATGGTTGTTGCTCCGTGCTCTAAAATACTGAAATATAATTTGGAAAATGTTGTATTCATTTCTATAAATGGTCTGAGCGTCACGACCATTTATTGAATTGAATACAACAACCCAGCATTTACTGGGTTGTGAGGGAATTTTTTATTTTAATTACGACGGATAAGTGCAAATGTGAGGTGAATCAACTGTCATTAGGTAGCAGTGCACTTTTTTTTTCATTCATTTTGTCAGCGACTAAAACCATGCTTGTTTCATTTTGTCATGTGATCGTTTATCGCAAAAAGGTCGATTCGGAGAAATTGCCAACGCTGCACATTGTTCGTGATATTCCAAATAAAAGACCACACGCAGCCGAAATTTGCCAACAAAGATATCTTGAAACATTTCATTCACTAAGAAATCAGTCTTTATTTGCGAACCATCTCCTGCAGTGCTCCTCAAGGATAACAATGAAGTCTGTCTATCCCTGCAAACGAAAAAGTGCCTCACCAGCAAGAATTTCTGTGATTGAGATCGTGGTTAAGGAAAGAACCTGCTTTTCGGAGCCTGCACACAAAATTTGCGATCCTGAACAGTGAGTGATAGACTCGACGTAGGCCCTCGCTCTCAGTAGGGAGGCATTAGGGCCGAAACCAAACTTGCTCGGAATGGTAATGTTTGAAAAATGTAAAGTTTTAGATGATACCTCAGACACCCCTGCACTCTCTCAGTATATACCCAACTAGCATGCAAATGCGCGAAGTTTGCACGCATGGAATGACAAGCATTTTTGCAGTTGACGTGTGATGCGTTGCAGTTCCAGACCCCCAAAAAAATACACGTACTGGAATTAAAAGAACAATTCTCATCTGAACCTGCAAGTACAGATATGGCTCATGGATGGAAGGCTTTCTGTTCCGGGATACGTTTTTTTTGTACTTTTCTTAACCCGATATTTATTTCTTTTCCCGGGATATTCTGGTATGTTCTTTATAGTGCAATTTGTATTTAATTTAACTACCCTTCCGATACTGTAGAGACAATAAATAAAGGTATATCATATCAATCACGACATTAGGTGTGAACGACAACCGGTGTACGCATGCCGAACATTGCTTCACTGCGAGATGCCTTGTAGATCGCTCTTCCATAGTTGACTTGGTGGAAAAAAACATTTTTCGCTGCCGAATATTAGAAAATAAATTGCTAAACACTATTCATGGCAACGGTAGCGGTTATTTCCGGATGCCCAAACGCCTAACTATTATCACAAGTTGTCTAAAATGATTAAGAAAAGTTGTCACAAGTTGTCTAGAACGATTCAATGTATTTTTATGTTGTATGCCGATGAATTGCAATTGATTCATATTTACGTTTAGGGGTACGTTTATATCAATCTTTTCATAGTTTTCTGAGGTGAATATTGTCTAGTTATTATAAAACATCAGCGACTAAAAGTTTTGTAGGAGACTTTTTCAGTACAAGCATGACTTGTTATATGTTTATATTCTAAAATATAACTTCACGGGTGAGAGACGATTTTATCGCGAAATCCCTTAATAAGCAAACATGTTCAAAACCAGAAACCCTCGCAGGCATTTTGAGGTCATAGAAGTCGCTCATCTGCACGATGTGCAAGTTATGTAAATGTCCCCTAGATCACGAACACAAATCTTGGCTAGCAGAAAAAGGGTCCGAGTAGTGCGACACCTTTTTTAGTACAATCCTTGACATCAAATTAATTCCAATTGCAACAGAAGTCATCCTGTAACTGCTCAGAGAACGTCGCTGATTGAAGGTATCTGAGCAGCCAACCTATACAATGTATTCCGTTGATATCAGTTTGATATAAGACTCGGATGTTTCCACTAATCATCCGTCAAAGCCCAACCCTCTATCACTACAGTAATGTGTTGAGATGATAGCAGTTACGTGGTGGCCAGTCGGCCCTCAGATCAAGTTTATGTATATTTATGTCTACTTTAAGTTTATTTCTTGTACTATATGTAATCTAACTACATTTTGGATTGTATTATAACTCCATTTGTTTGTAACACTTTTTATTCAGTATTTCATTTTCATGCCGATTATTTATTATTGTTCCGAAATTTACTTGTGTTTTTAAATAATTTTGAAGTTTAAGTACGTTCGGGAACAACCGGTCATACTACACTCCACTGAGTCATTAATTCATGTTTCTGAACTAACACATTCATTCGCTCCATAGAACAACGAAACTGATCACAAATCTCGGAGGAAACATTGGGGGGGCGGAGCCTATTCGCAATGGCATGGGGACCGATCCTATTGGCGGAGGTTTTGAGGCCCTTGGGGCCAAGCGAGTGTAGCAACTGTCAGACAGGGTAATCAGCTCATGCGTTACTAACGGTCAGAAACAAAAACAAAGTGATGTGAAACGTATCGGCGAGACACCTATTGCTTGGGGTATCAAGACGTCGAATGTGGTAGGACCCGTTCAATAAAATCGTACAATACAAAAAAAGTACATACGAAGGCAGCCGACCCACAGGACAGCGCACAGGACATCACATCATAAGAAACAATAAAGGTGCACTAGGCTTTGCACTATTAAAATTCTGTTTACAATTTATATCGGTGGAATATGGTCCATTTAATTACATGGCAGTCATTCAAAGCGTCAAAATAGTCTGATATAATTGATGGAGCGCATCAACAATTACCATCTGAAGAAATAGGCACGTATGACCAGCGTATTGAAGAAGAAGAATACTTAGTCATTCTGCTTGCGGGAACACGTTTTAGTTCTATTACTACACAGTGCCAACTCTCCGAGCTGGTCAACTTCCATAGAACAGGGATTGTTGGTATACAATTGTTTGGCTTTCTAACAATATATAAACTTTGCTCATTTACGTGATCGTTAAAATACTTGGGTCAGCGGTTGCATTCAACTGTTGACCTTGAAAGCGTCTGCGTGGCAAATTGACTTAATTATTCTTGGTCGAGCAAATGAAGTTTCTTAGGATATTTTTCAGTCTTTTTTTTTCTACAGAGCGCTTTCTGAACAAGTACTAACAGATTGTTTAACACACACTAACTACAAAAACGAAGTGGTGAAAATTTATAAGTCTAATGCACCTGATGCACTGGAGTATAAAATCCTGTTTACAACTTGGATTTCTCTAAATCTGAATTTAATCACTTTCCATACAAGTACATAACACCTGCATATGGCATTTCAAAGAAGCACTCAGATACAATCCGAACAAATGATTTTTATTTTCACGTAAATTGTAACCTGTACATTTTAGGTTGCCCAGAAATCTTGAACTAGTCATATTCCGCTCAACAGGAAGCATAAACATTTAGTTTTCAGAACCTTGTGAGTAGATAGAAGTGGCGCAAAAATCGCCCTGAAAAAGTGGCGTAAAAATCGCCCTGGAAAAAGTGGCGCAAAAATCGCCCTGGAAAAGTGGCGCAAAAATCGCCCTGTGAAGGAATTAGATTGGTGATAATTAGGGTGTATGCTTTTAGTGAAGGATTTAGACTGGTGATAATTAGGATGTATGCTTTTAGTGAAGGATTTAGATTGGTGATAATTAGCGAGTACATATATGCTTTTATGAGCCATATCTGTACTTGCAGGTTCAGATGAGAATTGTTCTTTTAATTCCAATACGTGTATTTTTTGGGGGGTCTGGAACTGCAACGCATCACACGTCAACTACAAAAATGCTTGTCATTCCATGAGGGCAAACTTCGCGCATTTGCATGCTAGTTGGGTATATACTGAGAGAGTGCAGGGGTGTCTGAGGTATCATCTAAAGCTTTACATTTTTCAAACATTACCATTCCGAACAAGTTTGGTTTCGGCTCTAATGCCTCCCTACTGAGAGCGAGGGCCTACGTCGAGTCTACACACAGAACCGATTCGATGTATTGCCCGATGAAATGGACTCGCAGAATGCAGAGGAAATTATTGTGATTGGTGATTACAATGTCACCTCCATCAAATCAAACCAGCGAAACAGGAGAATTCAACGGAAAATTTTCGGCAACTCAGACTGGAAAATCGAGAAGTTCGAAGGTATAATCGAACAAGAAAAGATCCATTCTCCAAACGAATTATGATACAAGTTGGAGCTAAAGACGTGACGCAGACGGAATCGACATGGAAAAGGTATGAAGCCGTTCTAAATGACATCAATCGATCACACGTGAACATCCATGTCACTGGCATCCTGGCCCATCCGAACCAAAAAAGATACAAGTTAAGAAAGATGATTTTACTTAACAATCGCCAAGCAGCTTTCTGCAGCAAATCTTTTTCTCTGATCATTGGGATTTGTGAGGTAGTTTTGTGGCGGGCGTCGTACCAATTGAGTGGCGCCGTGCCTGCATTGTCCCGCTGTATATGGGCGAATAAAATACGATGCTGGACCCAAAGTACTATCACTATAATAAAATCACCAACAAAGCTTGCATAAACACGTATGGACTTGATACCATCGAAAATATCCTTGAGAACATCGTCCTGGTCTTGTCACCAAAATCAAGTCACAAAACTTAACCGATATCATACCAACAACTCCGCCAGCAATGCCCGACGAAATGACTCAACGGCCTCCCCCCGTTCCAACACTAGATACACAAGAATTACAAGAACCCTTCACAACACCACCGCAGTTCCTAGCAAAAAAGTTCCTGTCATCAATAGAGCTCGAATTACAGGCAGTAGTCGCTGCTCCTCTATTATAATCCGTATAAACGAAAACGAAAGTCTTGGCCCCGACACAAGGCCTTAAGGTGAAACAGAATAAGTCAGGAATGACAAGTTAATGTGACTAACGGTACTCTCAAATGTTACTACGTGAACGCTAGAAGTCTCCGAGACAAAATCGAAGAATTAGGCATCATTGCGGTGCATGAAAGTATCGACATAATAGCAATCACGAAATGGTGGATGAAATTGAGCACATGACATTATATAGAAGAATTTACTCGCCCCGGTTACTCACTATTTCACTAAGATAGACAAGGCCGAGAGGGCGGAGGAGTGCTGATTCTCGTAAAATATACTCTGCAAATATTAGAAGTCACTATAACAAACAACAGGCGCGACATAGTATCAATCCAAGTAGTCGATAAACATATAAAATGTCAAATCACTCTCGTCTATCGCCCCCCCACCTTCGTCGATGCAGTCAAAACACAACACAGTATTGTGCTTGGAGACTTCAATATTCCTGACATTGATTGGGCAACAGACAATTGCACTCCCGCATACACTTCTCCCAAAGGTATCGTTTATCTAAAATGTGTACTAAGGGCAATAACACCCAGATGAAAAATCATACGCCGATATGATGAGCCGACTGCTCCAGGTGAGAAATTATGATTTTCATAGATAAATAACCCTTTGAGTGGGTCTGATATCGCCGATCCAGATGAGACCAGAGAGGGAAGTCGAAGTCAATACGTATGTTTCGTATAGTTGCTCGTGCAGATTTTCGGAGTGAATAGTTATGTTTTCGTTTATATGATAAACTCATGTAATTCCCTATTAAAAACGTGTTGTAAATCTAATATCAATAAAGATATATCATATAAATCGTTGTTTGCAATATCCTAAATTTAACTCGAATAGCTAGCATTGAAATGCATATATATAACATGATTTGCAATAAATTGCGTAACAAAATGGGTAGCATTGAAATGCGATAGATATTATTCCAGTTCAAAGGTATGACCGATATTGAATCGGAAATGCGGCAAGCTCCTCTGGCTGAAACCATGATCATCTCCAACTACCCCAAAAAATCACCCCTTGTACGATGAAAAAATTGCAGAAATGCAACATGACATGCATTGAAATGCAATACAACGCCTCCTGCCTTGCATTGAAAAATGAGATAGAAATTGGGCAATTGAAATTGGACACGGTTACCTAAGGTATCATAGATATATATCATCAGCTCTAAACAGAAGCTAAAGCATAGGACTACAGCTTCTTTTATAACACTCTGAAACCCCGATACGATGTCAACGTTTCGCTCATCTACTCGGACAGAGACTCGTTGCTGATCTTGTTCAAAGGTGTGGCGTACATTGAAGCGGAAAATGCGGCAATCTCCCTCTAGCTGAATACACGGACTTCCTCCACCTACCCGAAAAAATCATCCATATTACGATGAATCAAACAAATGACAGCTGTGACTACTGAAAAGCGAATCAGCCGACGATTACCAGAGTGAGATCATTTGCTTGCCACCAACGTGTTACAGTATGTTGCTCGAGTCAGAGGCCATAATCCAGCTGCTAAGGGTGTCAATTACCAGACACAAGCCAAAATCAGACATGAACAATACAGAGACATCCATACCCAGAAAACACACACACATCGAGACCATACACAACATTCACGTACAAGCATGCGAGCTTATACTGTACGCACTATTAAAAAATTCTTCAGTAAATTTGAAAACAAACGTTACTATATCGACCCGTGCACAGCTCTTGCCTATGGTCATCCAGACATTCCCAAAAAATCCATTGCAGTTGAACCTACCGACACTGCAGAGAGGAAGATATCTTGGCTGATGATACTAATGTAAACAAGGATGTAAACAAGGATTGTCCTTCCATATATGGATATTAGTTCCCGCTCTTGCGATTCTTGTTCTTCGGATTTGTAGGTAATTGATATCTTCATCTCTTGTTAATAAATCTTCGAACCAAGCTAAATCATCTTCGGAGATTTTTTCATCCAACACTCGTAAACAAATTTTTGAGATGTGAACATCCATTTTTATCTATTTGAGGATGATCCGTACGTCTCCGCTTATCGTCCACGTAACACTGACTCCAATCGCGTCATAATGCTTACTATTATAATGCGTTTGCAAATCTTTAAGCCTATCATCACTCGCTTCGGCGAACAATTATGTTGCAATGTATGTACGTACGTTCGTCTATAGACCTGTATACGTACGTGCACGTGTATATTTGAGCGTATGTACGTATACACGTATTGAAAAAAAAAATTATAACAAAATTTAAAATTCAATACAATTTAAAAAATAAAAAAATAAAAAAAAATAACACGTCAAAACTATTATCGCCCCCGGGTGGGCTCGAACCACCAACCTTTCGATTAACAGCCGAACGCGCTAACCAATTGCGCCACGGAGGCGATAATAGTTTTGACGTGTTATTTTTTTTTTTAATTGTATTGAATTTTAAATTTTGTTATAAATGTTTATATATATTTTTTTCAATACGTGTATACGTACATACGCTCAAATATACACGTGCACGCACGTATACAGGTCTATAGACGAACGTACGTACATACATTGCTACATAATTGTTCGCCGAAGCGAGTGATGATAGGCTTAAAGATTTGCAAACGCATTATAATAGTAAGCATTATGACGCGATTGGAGTCAGTGTTACGTGGACGATAAGCGGAGACGTACGGATCATCCTCAAATAGATAAAAATGGATGTTCACATCTCAAAAATTTGTTTACGAGTGTTGGATGAAAAAATCTCCGAAGATGATTTAGCTTGGTTCGAAGATATATTGACAAGAGATGAAGATATCAATTATCTACAAATCCGAAGAACAAGAATCGCAAGAGCGGAAACTAATATCCATATATGGAAGGACAATGAAGAAAACAGGATATGGGTGACTGATTTCGAAACATTTCAGTCGAATGTAACAGAGTTCAAAGAAAATAAGAAGGTATATCTTGAAATTTATAAGTCTCAAGCAGAAAATTTCCACACATGTAAGAAAACTGGGTTAGTGGAAAATAAATTCTATCTAGGGAGTGAAGAAAATCTGTAGTATATGATGGAGTTTCTCTCGGATAAAGAATGGAGGTACATTGAATTGGATAAGATTCGAATAATTAAAGTCCGCACAAAAGAAGAAGAAGAATATTTATGGAACTGCGGAGATCTGCATTTATGGAGACATGGGGATGGAATAGGTTTCCGAATTCGTATCAAAGATATGGTGGAGTATATGAAGAAATTTGAGAGGAGACTGCTACAAAGTGATGATGAGTACGGTTGTATGTACGAACCATGTTGAAACAAAGAAAATGCAAAAACATTGATACATCCAGCAAGAATGGGTGACTGTACGAGCTATGCTGTAATCGAAAAAAAATGAGATAGAAGTCATTGAAGATGTCAGCAAAATCTGTTATCAATACTAATAATAATTTTGACTATGTCAATCCCTAATCAAATGTTTATAATATCCTAAGACTCAAAGGTTAAGCAATGAATTTGAATAAAACGTGTATGTAGGAGGCAACATCGAATTGTCGTGAAAAATTTGGTAGATCAAAATTGGAAGTGTGTATCAAAACTGCAAACGTTAGATCAAAAATGTAGAGTCAAGTGGACCTAATTTGCTATGGTTTGTATATATCAAAGACAAAATACCGTACATAAGTTAGGTAATGTTAGGTTTTTGACATGTACATACGTATACAAGACTAAAGACATACATACATACGTAATTGATCGCAAAACGAGTGATGATAGGCTTAAAGATTTGCAAAAGCATTATAATAGCAAGTTGTATGACGTGATTGGAGTCAGTGTTACGTGGACGATAAGCGGATACGGACGGATCATCCTCAAATAGATAAAATGGATGTTCATGTGACAAAAATTAGTTTACGTGTTCTTGAAGAAGAAATATCCGAAGATATGAGTCGGATCGAGGATATATTGACAAGTGATGAAGATATCAGATATCTCAGAATGGGTAGAACAAGAATCAAATGAGTGGGAAATAACATTCATATATGGATGAAGGAAAAAGAAAGTCGACTCTGGGTAACTGACATCGACGGATTTCAGTCGTATGTAACAAACTTCAAGGGTAAGAAGAAAGCAACACTCGAAATTGATATGATCCGAGTGGAAAATCATCATGACTGTAGTAAAGCTGAGGTGTTGGGGAACGGCTTTTTTATAAGAACCAAAGAAAACCTTGAACGTATGCAAGAATTTCTCATTGATGAAAAACAGAATGACATTGAATTTGAGAAGATTCGTATAATTAAAGTTCAAGAAGAAGAAGAATTACATTTGTGGACGCAAGGGCACGGAACAGCCTTCGGTATTCGCTACAAAAATATGTTGGATTATATGATGGATTTTGAGAGGAAACTTAGACATCGTGATGCTGGGTATTGGTGGTTGTACGAGCCGTGTTGTAATCGAAAAAATGAGTTAGATGTCATTGATGGTGATGACAGCAAGATCTGTACATAATACTAATAAAGTTCGTAAATCCTAACTCAACTGATTGTAATATCCTACAACTCAAAGGTTAAGCGATGAAATTGCATACATTGCGTTGGTCGAAGGAAACAATGAAATCGTTGAATACGGTAGGAGAATATATATTTCAAGGGATGCAGCGCTACCCATAAACCTACCTTGGGGTAAATGCTGTATATGTGTGACAGTATGGTGAGACACAAATCAGAGTCCGATGAGAAAATATTCAGTCAATATTGGGATTCTGTTGGGTAAGGATGGGTTATAGCTTGAGTCCTCGATTGTTCGAAAGAAATGGGGTGATGGGGGCTTGTAAGCTGTGCCAGAAAGAAATAAAATTGAATAAACATAAATCGACGAGTAACGTTTGGAGACATTTGAAACGCTGTCATCGTGAAGAGTTTGAAAAAATTATTGGGAAGAAATCAGGTCGATCGACTGTGCAAAATCGTCAACGGATGAAGTGTCAGAAGATATTGAAGAAAAATGAGTTAGATCTAGTATGAAATGAAGAGGCCGATTGTATGATGGAAACATATAATCCATCTAAGATTGAGAAAATCTGACCTCTCTGGTAATATATATGAGTCGAAATTGATTGCGAAGTAGAAATAATTAGGTGTCAAAACTGCAAAGGATAGATCAAATATAGAGACAAGTGGAGAAATGTATATTGTATTCTATAAAACAATGACTGAATACCGTACATAACATTGGTTAGGATCGGATAGGATGATTACTTCTTTCAACATAACATAGTATGAAGCTGATGCGGATGAAATATCGTGTATCAACAGCAAGGGATGTTGTGATATGGGAAAGGTTAGGTTGGGACTGAATTAATGCATCCGGCAGTGTGTGTCAACCCTTTTGCATAAAATGTGTGTAAATTTTGCATACATGAGCCAACGCAGTGACGCTAACGATCCTGTATGTATAAAATTGGACTCATATCTGTATTCTTCAGATAGCGGTGCGTTTTTGAGGAAGAAAGATGCGGCCCAGTTTGATGCGGAAGTATTTTAAAGGGAATGAAAAGACGGAGGTATGTGGTATTTGCAGTGCCGAGATAAAATTAAGCAAAACAGGCTCCACATTTGGGCTTTGGCGTCATCTGAAAGGACACCATCATCTTGAATATGCTAATCTTAAAAATGAATGAGGAAAAATGACCTCAAAGGATGCAATGGGTGCGTTGATAGAACATAATAATCCGTACTTGGGTTTCCAATCTAATGAGAAAGACAGTGCTCAAAATGGCGCGAGCGTAAAAGAAAGTATGGTGCCACTAACACTCAAGCTAAGAATGTATGAAGATTGGGTGAAAATGGCTAAATCGCTATGGTGGGAGAAAAACCCGAGCCATAACCGAAATTGAAAATAATGAAAATAAGGGTAAATGTGGGATACTTTCAGTGGAATGGATATCAGTGACAGTGATATCGAGGATACGTCATGTGAAGAAAAATCCACAAACGTTGAAGGAAACCGAAATATTAAATGGGGTAATGAAAGGGTGGCAAGTAAAAGTGTAAAACTGCATAATAAAATCAAATTTATATCTGATTTTATTTCAAATATGTTGGTAATGAAGCATGAGAAGAGAGAGAATGCAGTCACGAATGCTTGAGTGCTAGGAGAATTGGGTATATAATGAATGGAAATGTGGATAAAAGCAAGGAAAAAATCTGAAACGCTTTGATGTCACAAGCATGTAATAGTGATTAAAATCAGCATCCTTGAAAAGCTCGCTCGAACACCAACAGGTCCGAGAAAAAAACACACCCAGATGATAAATCCTACACCGATAAGACGAGTTGACAGCTTCAGGTGAGGAATAAATATACGTCATTGATAAAGAAGCCACAGACTGTCACTGGTACCAAGGATCAAGATAACACACGAGAGCGATTTGATTTGATTTGAGCCTCATTTCCACCAGAGCCTCAACGTGAGTCATAATAGGCTCCCCAGTAGGGCTCGATGATTATTGATTCCAGTAGGCTCGCACGCCTAAGTGCGCGAGGAATAAACGAAACAACGCTTTCAACGTTAGAAAAAATATGAAAATTTTAGCAGTGTTAGACGCACGCTAGTGCGCAAAAGAAAAAACGCTTACTCGAAACGGACCTCCGCTTCCAATCCTTTAGAACGTTAGGTTTGATATGTACGCACCCTAGTGCGCAGAGGTAGCATCTTCCAGATTA
Organism: Gammarus roeselii; assembly: GCA_016164225.1. Classification (NCBI taxonomy): domain Eukaryota; kingdom Metazoa; phylum Arthropoda; class Malacostraca; order Amphipoda; family Gammaridae; genus Gammarus; species Gammarus roeselii. The sequence goes on from SDVV010004269.1 coordinate 20,186, forward strand.
GAACAAGATCAGTGGCTACACGGGCAATAACAGCTCCGACAGCAACGCAACACAATATTTACAGGTACGCGGTTTAGTTGTATAAATACAAACTATTAATTTAGGTAAGATAAAGACTCGGATGCAACGAAACGAATCCTCGCCTCCAACAACTCAGAACCTCGTCAGTTATATGTCCATACGTCAGTGCGCT
>SDVV010004270.1:0-20377 GCA_016164225.1 Gammarus roeselii
TTTCACTGCAGGGGTACCTGGGGTTTATAAGGTTGGTCTTATAGACAGGGTATTTTGACAGTATTTTATGGCCTATCATAAAGGTCATAAAAGTATTCAGAGCACTGAAGTGTGTACCCTTTACATTTACAGAGTACAGGGTGCAGAAATGTGTGCTGAATTTAATATAGTTCTTTCATCCACTCCACAGATGATTGAAACTGACCAATTAAATTGTGAAGCATGAGCAACTAAACAAAGCAGTCACATAAAGCTGCCAGACAAAGAAAATGGTCCAGTCCCTCTGCCTCTATTGTTGCCCATTGAACTAACATTGAGATGCTGTTTGCTATTTCAGGGTTCTGACCAAAGAAAAACAATTCATCAATTGACTATGCCATCTTGAGATTTGCACATAATCAATAGATGATGAACTCCCAGTTGGTACAGCTTATTGTTATTTTACTTGAGAGATGAACAGAAGTAGTGCTAAGTAAATTGGGAACCAGCTGAATTCACCAATCTCATACAGCTGCTATAGGTATTTGATCTAGCTACATTCCGAATTATATACAACTTGATCATCACAAATTTTTGGTAAACTATTGAGACTTCAGAGATAACAATATATTAACTGAAAATTCTATTGCCTTTTGGGATGTAGTTGACATCTTCCCTAGCTCAACAAGTTACAGATAATCCCCTCCCAAACTAAACTGAGAAAGCCTTTAACCATTTGATAATTGTGCAGTTCCACTATATAGAGGCCGCCATGGCCAAGTGGTTAGCGTGTCTGACTGTAGTGTCAGCCTCTGTTGCTGCATGTCGCGAGTTCGAGCCTCGACATGGACACGACGGTCTTGTGGCGGGGAGATTGGAGCCTCATCCCTCGGTGTCAGGCACACTTAGCCACCCTCCTAATTAGGGGAAAATGGCTGTATGTTGGGGTAATGCTCACTTGTATCATTTGGATGCATCTATAATATTCCTAAACCAACCACACGACCTAATAAGGAATCTTCTCAAACTATGTGTTGTCTTCGGTTATGACTGTACCTAAAGGATCTATCTATGAATGAATCTGCAAAAATAAGTCTGTTAATCTTGACTTCCTCAAAGAATATCTAATTATTTAAACAGTTCTACTAATGGAGCTTCCTTAATTATTACAAGCCTTGATTGAACACCCATGACGGATTGCTGCTATCCATACATTCTTCGGCAGAGTCTCGATGGATTACTTCTTGCAATAAATGCTACTGCAGATTCTTTATGTAGGTAATTCTGCTAGTCATCATTTTTATGTAAATTCTTGATGAAATACTGGCAAAAATATTTAGCAGCAGATCGTTGGAGGAATGCTGATGGCCAAAAATTATTCGCCAGATTCTTGATGAACTGCTGCTGGCTTTAAATATGTAGGCAAATTCTTGATGGCCTGCTGTTTGCCATAATTTCTTCAGCAGAGTCATACTGGACTGATGCTAGCATCAGTGCTTCAGCAGATTTATACAGGATGGCTGCTTAGCATCAATGTATTATTTTACCCCAGCTGAACTGTGGCCAGCAATCAGTGCTTTGCAATTTTCTTACTGAAGAGCATTGTAGTGTAATTGTATCTGTGTCAGACTTGCATTCAAGAGTTTGTGTATTCAATAATACTGGCTCTGGGTGTCTCATAAGCAATAGATGCAGTGACAGTTGCTCAACTCCTGTCTTGAGGCAGGTGGTAACCTAGAAGTTCTTCCTTAAAATGGCGCTTCAGTCTGGCGTTTGTTGACTAAAAATGTAAAACTGTGGAATGCAGCTGTTTGCATCACAGCTGTCAGCATAAACCATTGACTCAGGCTTATTTGTTCCTGTCCACATACATGAACAACCTCAATCTGTATTGCTTCAGCAAGAAACTGCAAGTTAGATGATTGTTACCAGCACGTGAGTTTACCCTGTCTAGACAGCTGATAGTCCTCAATGCTTCAGCATACTCCTAGGCATCTTCACAGAACAAGTCTGGTCACCTCATCAAACTACTCTATCTCCACTGCTGAGGAGAATTCAGATCTGGTGATCTTTGTGGTTGTAACATGTAACCACAAAGATCACCTGTTCATGTTTTCTTCATCTACATCATTCAGCAATTGGCTTATTATATCATTTGCATCTGGTTTTATCTTCTGTTATTTTTTTGCAGGACATCAGCTTCCTTTATTGCAGACACTTAGGAGCAAAATAAATCTGTCCTACAGAAAGGTTCCTTGTCTGGATTTTTTTTTGTTGAAGAGGGAAATTCCAGACATTCCCGCTTGGTGGTCAAGTGGGTAGCATGCTGACCCCTTATCACAATAAACTTTTATTGGGAGCTGAAGGTTGTAGTTTCAAGCCTACCTAACCCTGAGTGAGACATTCTGGCTGGTCTCTTAGATGGTCAAAGACCAGCCCAAAAATGCCGTGGGTTTAAAAGGCTATCGGGTAGCAGCTACGCTGTAACCCGCTATGTAAGCAAAATTTTCAAAATGAAAAAGCGGCAGGCACTTGATCTCTTCACCACAACACTGCCTGTTCATGCCAAGGGTGAGACTCACAACATGCAGCACAAGAGGCTGGCATTGTAGTTGAGTAGCCACACTAAATAAATACTTGGCCATGGTGCAGAGTATAGTACAAGTAGCTGTCAAAATATTGATTGGCAGGTGTAGCATCCCTGTGTGTTCCATGTTTCCATGTTAATATCCACATTTTATTGCACATCTGCAGTCACATGGCTAAAATGACAGATGGCTTTTTCATTGTTGACCTTTGGGTTTCAAACCAAGTTTGATATGAACAAACATCTGTACAATATGGGCATCCCATTCATGTTGTACTATTGGTTCTCATGTCAAGGGTCCACCCCCTACAGTGTTGAAATACATGGACTGTACCGCTTCAAATTAACTGCACTATTCTGTTACCATTCAAATGCCATATTAAGAAATAAAACACTGTATGTCAAAAACAATGTGATGTTATCACATTCTAAGTTTTGACATGACATTAGATATTTCTTTGGAAATTGACCCCAGTTATGTGCATTGGACCTTATCCTAATTCTTGTAATGTGTGATGGATCCAGTGCATGTGGAAATACTGTTGACACTGGAGCTCTGTCATCTACTTGGGAATGAATTTTTTCATCTTGTTCTTTTATCTTTTGGACTCCTTGTAATTTCTCCTTATTACAAGAATCGCCAACAAGTTCTGGAGGACTTTCCACAATCTGCATTGGAATTTTTTTGTCTTGTACATAATGTGCTCAGATGCCAATACACATAACATCTCTACGTGTGAAATTCATTTACTTATCTTCTCCAGAACATACTGTGAGAAAAGGACACACTTTCTAAAGAAATAAATAGAAAAGCTATCAAAGTATTTTTTAAGCTAAAAAAATTATTCTTGTTTCAGGATTGCAATTCATTGCTGAGCTGAGGATCACCCAGACCAACTCTTCCTCTACTGCTCCCATCTACGTTTGCATCTTGTGCAATAAGCAAATTGCATCTCAGACTGTCTTGGTGTCTCATGTCAACAGTGTACCTCACAAGCTCAAATGTGCTGTGAGTATTTGGACTCTGGAAGGCTTCTTGTCCATCAGAAATGTCTGGCAGCTCAAACAGCCACAATCTACTGTTGCCAGAACCTGTTTTCATGGCAGCCAATAACAGTTGGAACATTTAACTGTATATGCCAAAAAAGCATTTTCTAAACACAAATTTGGACAATGGACAAGAATGCACTGAAAAAAAATCATTACCCAGCATATTTTCTGATGGGCATATATGATGGGGTCCCCCACACCTTATATTCCCTTCATCTTCTTGTTTGCTGTTTAAAAAAATTGTTCATGTTTGGTGCACAGGGATTCAATGAAGCCCTGTGTAAAGCAGAACACTATATGAGCAGCAAACTAGTTGAAACACTAACAATGTGTTATTTGATCGCCATCATGGATTTGGCTCCTTGCTCATCCACTGCCATCCTTCCTAATTCCATTATTCTGGATTGGACTTTCCAGAAGGCTGATGAGCCAAAAAAAAAGACTGAGCACCTCTAGCATCCCAGTTTGAAGTGATATGTGTAGTCATTGATTGCATCAATGGCATTGCCATCTTGTAGCTGCTGAGGTTTCTGTCACATATGATTACAAGCTAACTCTTAATTTGATAAGCTTGTATAATTTGTGGAGAGGCCTATAGTATATTTTTGAAATGCTTGTTACAGCCCATAAACAAGCTTGCATACCCCTGCAAACTACTAATAATTGTGTATTCATCAACACCAAATGAGAGGTCCAAAATTTTCAACCATCTACTACCTAAGAACAGGGAAGCTGTGTGAACTTTTTTTTTTTGCAGTGACTTCTTCAGGTTAGAGGTATGGACATGATTATTTTATTTGAAAAATTTGCGGATTTGCGAGACAGGACTGGAGATTGAACAAGAGTGTCTATGGAGACCGTGGAAGCTAGAGGGCAAAGGCCAGCAAAAAGATCCAGAAAGATATGGAGCTAATGTCTGAAGGCTTTCATGAGTTGTCTTGGAGTTTATAGGGAAGCCGCACAATATCGTGATTTTGGATGAGCATTTGTCAGCTGATGAACCCCACCGTAGTGATAGAACAATGATGCCAAATTATGGTGGTGTCCTCATTTGTGGCATGTCATTACTCATGTTCTGTTCTTTAGCCTTTTTATGTCCTTCTTAATCCATTATGTATCCTTGACAGTCCAGTGTGCATTTGTCTCCTTTTCAATGGTAAATTTGCTGAGCAATGAAGTGGGTTAACAACTGGTCTCTACAGTAAGTGCACCATTCAATGATTGATTTAATTTAGTTGATCCATTTAACACCTCGGCTTACTACCTGTTAGAAATACTACAATAAGTTCAGACTGGGAGCACATAACATGTCCTAGATTCTCACAATGTCCTTTAACCTCATTTACCTCACATTCTTTAACTCTTATTTATTCTCAAGATGTCCTTTTGCCACATTACTTGCCCTTTCATTACTCACATGATGTCCGTGTACTAAACAGAAGTTGCACTTACCGGCTGTCCACAAGCGGTTTGGTGCCATCCCGCTGCCTGAGTGGACTCCAAATACGCTCCGCGATTTCCGTGAAAATCTGCAAGAGGTAAGAAAACTCTGCACAAATAACTATTTATTTACTGTGTTAGTAGTTAGGAGGCATGGTTGCTTGATTGGGGCAATTGCCTAATACTGAGGGAAATCGTTTGAATTAAATTATTCACAACACATCGACAATATTGGAGGCTCATTAATATGTTTGTAAGTATTATTTTAGTTCTTTGAAGCAGTTTCTGGTAACAATATTTTGTTCTGAATGGATATTTGTTGTAGAAATTCATAGAGGTAGAATAGTTATTAATAATTAAGGAATACACCAGAACCTGCAAGACCTCACTCAATTACCACCACACATTTACTGTATAAAGGCTAGAGATGATGCAACACTTACAGGATGTGGCAGTGTTGTACCTTGGTAGTATCTTTCTCATCCAATGCTTAGTCCTGCAAGCAGCTTTCCAGCAGGATGAAAGAGAAAAATCAAACGTGCAGGGCACAGGGAACGCACGAGAGAGAGCAAGGTCTGCCCCAATCACAATGCGCAGAAACGTGAGAGAAGCAAAGGCAGGTGAAGACAGTGTGACTGGACGTGTGCATGCCAGCTACGAAAAAACAAAAAATTGAACTAATATCAAATGTGGTGAAACTCAATATGGCGGACGAAACAACAAAAAGATGCAGTCATTAAATGAACTGCAAAGTAAAAACAATGTGAAAAGGAAACTGCAATGTAATTGTCAAAAGACAGTAACAATATATGAGGGTTATAAGAGTAACAGCCCTCTATCAATAGAGTGCTGTATGAGGGTTTTGTCCCAACTGTGCTCTATAGAGCTGAGACTTGGGGGGGGTGAGAGCAGAGGAGAGAAGAAGGTTGAATGTTTTCGAGATGGAATGTTTCATGAGCATGGCTGAAGTAACGCTGAGAGACCGGATCACCAAAGACGTGGTTCGAATCAGAACAGGGATTGTGAAGAAGTTGGAGCACAGAGTGGATTCGCGTGTTCTGAGATGGTTCGGGCACATGGAGAGGATGGATGAAAGGAGATTGGAAAAAAGGGTGATGAATGCGGAAGCGAGTGGTTGCAGGCCTAGAGGTAGACCAAAGTTTGGGTGCATGGATGGTGTAAAGCAGGCGTTAGGAAGGAGAGACATGAATGTTGAGGTGGCGAGAGAGCGTGCAATGAACAGGCGTGAGTGGAGAATGGTTGTTAATGGTTGATTTTGACGCTGCTCTGATGTGCTTTCCCGCCGTTGACATCCCGCTGTGGGATGGTCGTGGGTGGAGGGGGCCCAACCATTATGACGCGGCGAAGGTAAACCAGTGAAAAACTGTCGGGCCTGCTGCTGACGAGGGATCCTTGGACTGCACTCGTGACCCAGAGTGTACGTTGCGAGGGTACCGGCCGGACTCTTTAGCACAAAAGGGCTAAGTTGTGTGAGTGTGAGCGTATGATCGTGTGAGGTGCGCCTTGCCGTTGGCCACCCCCCTTTCTGGGGGATTAGTTGTATAGTAAATCGATATTTGTCCCAATATTCAAGGCCTAGTCCCACACTGATCCCCTGGATTACATGCCTGTAAGCTTGACATCGGTTTGCTGCTAATCAATGGAGAGAATGGTTGTATCTTGCTTGACTGAGTATCTTGAAAGCAACAATATTCTACCATCTCATCAGTATGGTTCTTGGAGTAATTGCACCACTGAAGACCAGTTGCTGTTGACCTATGATGATGTTGGAAGGTGGATTGATGAGGGATGTATTGTGGATGTTGTGATGCTGGGCTTCTCAAAAGCATTTGATGTGGTGAGTCATGCTGTGCTCCTGTCCAAATTAGAATCCTTGGGCATTCGTAAATTTTTGCTAGCCTGGATCTCTGCATTCCTCTCTGGCAGAGTGATGAGCATTTGTGTGAATGGTAGTGTTGTCGCAGGAACTTTTACTTGCAACTCAGACATAATAAAGTAAAGTGAGGTAACAATAAAATTATTTTTTTAATTAAGGGCTTCTGTTAGCATGTCTGAGCCTTGCCAGAAGGGCTGCTAGGTCAAGTCTCCCATGTTGGGGTGGGTTTAACACTATGTTTGAGTACATTGTTGGGCTGTGTCACACCCCAAGGGAGATGAGATTTCCTGTTTGATGTGTTGACACAAAAAATATGTGTATATGCAAGTTGATATTCAATCTTTTCTATTCTCAGGCTAGTGCTGTGATTTCATATCAAAAGTTTAGTACAGAGTTGATTGTTGTCACGTTGAGGTTGGCTAAAGGATAAACTACTGGTGAGTTTCAAGCCATGAAATGACAATTATATTCTGTCGGGTAGCTAGAGAGGGGCCGGTACCTAAATCTATTAGAAAGGCTTTCAAAATTTAGCTGTGGCTGCTGATATGCAGATGCTGAGAAGGAGTTGTGAATTACACATCCTTGGAATGGAGAGTTGCCATGCAGTCAAACTATGTGTGATTGATGTCTCTTAATGTTTTTCCTTGTCAAAAGTATTTGATTCATTTTAATGGAGAATAAGCAAAGCTAGTGTGGTTCTGACTTTGATTTCATCAACTCTCTTAGTAAGTTAGGTTGCTTTATTTTTAATTAGCTACCTCAAGTAAAAACAAATGAACTTGATGTTAGCTGCAATTAGCAGCCTTAAAGTTGCGTGTAGAAGTTCTCAGGCTGTGTAAAATATCTGTTTCTGTGGTGAACTTTTGTTCAGGGTCTGTTACAGTGAAGGAGGAATGTTTTAAGATTTTTATACTTTTGCTTATTTGTTTTTCTAGTATTTTTTAACATTCTTCTTATACATGGCAAGGGTTGAACCTTCATGCACAAACCTGATATTAAATAAAATCAGCTGAAGCTTGTGAGCTGTTTTACTTTTGCTCTGAATGGGCACTTTGGGGTGCCTGGTGAATTATATCTAGTGGTTGTTGAGTCTCTGTTGTGTGTTCACTTCTGATTTTAGAGAACCAATGTTTTAATAGATTACTTTGTTTTAAATAACCTAATAGTGTTTCTGTTTCGTTTTTTAGGGCCCCCTTTCCTTGGAGAGAGTTATTGTGAAGTCACCCAAATAAACAATTGTCTGTGGAAACATCTTTAATTCCACCTCCTTGCGCACATGCCAATCACTGGTGAAGTAAATTACCTAATATCAAACCAAGATGGCAACTTACAGGGTGAGCAGCCCAGTTGCTGTGACGAGTGGTGTGCCCCAGGGTTCTGTCCTTGGGCTGCTGCTGTTCCTGATCTGTATTAATCATTTCTCTAGTGGTCTCTCATGCAAATTCAAAGCATTTGCTGATGACTACAAGTTGTACTTGAGATACTCTTGCAAAGACAGTGAGTCAGTCGCTCGAGGTGTCCAGTCACTGCCATATGAGTTGGATACAGTTGACTCAGTTGCACGATCCTGGAACCTTGGACTGAATCTGGATAAGTGTGTTGTGCTGAGCTTTTATAGAGGTCGTATTGATTTTGATGCGTTTGATCCAGCTAAACATACGTCCTGCAGGGCAGAGTATTGAAGTTTGTCCCTACACACATATTCTTGGGTGTCAGTGTAGATACCAGTCTCCGATTCCACCATCATATTTGTGTGGTGGCTGCAAAGGCTGGTGGGTTGGCCAACTGTTTGTTGAGATCAACTGTTTGCAGGTCACGGGAATTTATGCTGTCCCTATATGTTTCTCATATTCGTCCCCTTATTGAGTATGCATCTTGCATTTGGAACACTGGATATTTTGGGGACTGCAGGCTGCTGGAGTCTGTCTAGAGGAGATGGACTAAAAATATTGATGGACTTTCTGGCATGGACTATGGTGATCGTTTGAGGAGCCTGGATTTGTTTTTCGTTAAAGTTTGGCTGAGTGGTTAGCGTGTCCGACTATAGTGTCAACCTCTGGTGCTGCATGTCGCAAGTTTGAGCCTCGGCATGAACACGGCGGTCTTGTGGCGGGGAGATTGTGTGCCTTCCTCTTGTGTGTTAGTCTAACTTTGCCACCCGACTAACTAGGGGAAACTGCTGTATGTCTATACATACAAATCAGAAGATTTGCTAACTATGTTTTCTTTGGCTCCAAGAGTTTGTACTAGAGGTCATGTGCTGAAGCTGGTGTTCCCTACTCGCTCCTGTTATGTCCGCTGAAGGTCCTTCAGTGTGAGATGTGCTGGTGGGGGGAAATTGCTTGCTTTCTGGTGAAGTGCAGTTGACAGATATCACTTGCTATAAGCAAGCCCTTGCTGATCTGATGCACGCACATGTCGGTGGGTACAGAGGAGTTGGGCGGTGCGCTGGCACAGTTTCCACCACCGCAGGTGGTTACCAGGGCTAAGCAACAACAGCAAGACTGGAAACACTACAAGCCTCTAGCACTCAAACAACCTATCCTCCAGACACTCAACAAATCCCATCTTGAAGGCAGAAATGTTAGATGATTCAACAACAACAGCAGGTAGCTCATTCCATATCCTAATGCACTGAACATTAATAACCTCCTTGCCACATCTACGGAGCAATGAGGCGCAAAGAGTTGGGCGGATGTCCCCGTGTCCTACCATCCAGTAACCTCTGGAACAGAATATGCAAATTCAACTCGTCTGTTTCACAAGACAAAATTTTGCAATATACCTGCCCATGGCAGCCTGTTTTGGTAGGACACCTCAGACAGGGCATGCACCTGTTTGGTCCACCTCCTCCAAACAGATTCGAGCATATGCACATCCTAAACATCCCAAGATTGCACGTGAAGTTCAGTAGTCACGAATGGGCCTTACTTGCAACACAAAGAGTGTAACCATAATATCCTGACTTCGGTTCATTGTCGGCCTAAGCAAATAACTGTAGGGACCGGCAGCTTGTTGCACGACTTCCCTGACATTACCATGGAACTTGGAACCAACATCCACATGAACTCCCAAATCACGCGAATATAGACGAACTGCAAATAACCCCTCCAAGAGTTTAAACAGCCCCTGTACCGGGACTAATCCATCTAGGAAAACACATTCTAAAATGGAAACACACTTGCTAGGGTTCAATGACAAATTCCATGGCGATGCTGTTCAATATCAAATTCCCAACACTGATCCCTGAGGAAACACCCTATGAACATCCCTTAGCTCATAATTCACTCTAGAATCAAGAAAACTACCAATCCATCTCAACACAAGATAAATTTTGACATTAGTGGCTTGATCTGTCTGGGTTAAGTAAATACATCTCAGTTAATGGGAGGGCAGTAAGTGTTCCAAAAGCGTCATTAATGTTGCGATTTTGATACCTAGGGGATTATTTTGGAAGGGAGGTAGGTTGGTTAATCTATCTGCCAAATCTTTGCTGACTTGAAGATTTGTTCATTGTTGTCTAAGAAGAAATAAATGAACACTTGGTTAACATAAATTGGGAATGATCAACCAAGATTTCTGGGAATTTTGAATCTTTAGACATTCATGTAGCTGCATGTATTGACATTTACTTATCGTTGGTTGATAGTTGACATATTGCAAATGTTTTGTGAATTATTTCATATGGCTGGCAGTATGCATGAACCAATTTTTGATAAAATGATGTGCTTTTTCATTGATTTTTAAACCTACTGAAACCATCTGTGTTTCATTTGCATGTAGTAGCAACTGTAAGGATACCTGACAGTGTTAGCCAAGATTTGACCTGAACAGTTCCCTCATAGGAAATGTATCCCTCATATTTGTCTGGATCTAAAGAAGAAACTGCTAACTCAGTTTCATCATATTAATATATTCCATCCCAGTCAGTCGTTTATCGACATTAAATTACATGTATTCCCACCTGGTTTATTGCTATCTACAGTATAATTACACCCCATTGTGTCCATGAACCAGTATAAATCAAATAGCTAGATGGTGGTATTTTATAAAAATGAAGCTTCAAATTTGTTACTTGGATTAGCTCTGAATGTAATTGACTTGACTCACATTTACAATCTCTGTTCCTTCTGCCCAGGCCGCGTCTCATCTACGGAACTTCAGGATCTGTGTGGTCAACAAGGAGCAGTTCAATGAAGCTTCTGCTCTTATCAGTGAAAATGTGGACAAACTTGAGGCCTTCCCGTGAGTTGTTTAGCCCTAAGTCTGTCAGGCTCCCATACTATTGTTGTTGCTTGGGCCCATCCGTCTGTCAAACCTTCATGCCTACATCCAAAATGTTAAGGTTTTGTAGACTAAGCAGGGATTTAGATATTTCTTTAGTATGGGCTGAATGAGGGTGTAGTTGTCCCAACTGTGCACTACATAACTGAGATCGGGGAGGTGATAGCAGATGAGAGAAGAAGGATGATTTTTTTTCGAGATGAAATGTTTATGGAGCATGGCTGGTGAGACGCTGAGAGACAGGATCAATAACGACGTGGTTTGAATAAGAACTAGGATGGTGAAGAAGCTAGAGGATCAAGTTGATTTGCTTGTTTTGAGATGGTTCGGGCACATGGTGAGGATGGGTGAAGGGAGATTGGTGAAAAGGGTGATGAAGGCAGAGACGTGTGGACGTAGGCCTAGAAGTAAACCAAAGTTTGGGTGGGTGGATGGTGTGACTTGAGTATGTAGGTAGCGAGAGTGCGTGCCTTCCCGCCCTTGGCATCTCGTTGAGAGACGAGATTGTCGTGGGTGGGGGGAGGCGGTCATCATGACGCGGCAGAGGTAAACCAGTCACACCGTCAGGCCCTGCTGCTTACACTGAATTCGGACCGCACTTATGACCCAAAGGGTGTGTTGCGGGGTCTTCCGGCCTGCCTACTTAGCGCAAGCAAAGGGCTGAGTTGTGTGTGTTTGTGTGTGTGTGTACGAGAGGAGTAAGAGGTGCGCCTTGCCGTCGGACACCCCCTTGCTTTGGGGTTTGGCCTAGTATCTTTATGTGATTAACTCAGATGTATGAAGAACACAGTTTCAAGGGTCGCCATTTTCCTATTTTTTTTTAATCAACTTCTGAGCGTTTTTTTTTCAAGTTTGCTCCTGACTTTGAAATGAGTGTTTTACACATGCTAAGGCTTAGCTTATTATGCATCATCATATGCAGAGCTCCACATCAGCTTTTCCAAAATTTGTTTTTATTTTCTCAAAATCTAGCTCTGAACTTGGGCATGTCTTAGCTCACTTACTGAAGAACTATTATGAGCGGATACTTCAAGATACTAAGACTCTACCAATTATACATGGATTTTATTTTTTGTGCCTAGAATTAACCAACCACACCATATGAAGACCTTTTTGATTTTTTCGAAATTTGTTTGTTTTTCCAAAATCAATCTCTGAACTTGCACTGTTCCTTTCTCAATTGAAGGTGATACTTCGAAATGATAAGGTACAGAGACACTAGGCCAAATCCTCTAGAAAGGGGAGTGGCTGACACCAAAGCCACCTCACACTCTCATTCAATCACACACACGAACTTGGTTACTCCGCAACACACTTTAGATCAGGAGTGAGGTCTGAGATCAATGTCATTGGTAACTGATTTACCTCTGCTGCATTTTTGTAATCGGCCCTATCCCACCCATGACCATGCCGTTTCTCGACGAGACGACATGTGCAAGAAAGTACACCAGGGCAGCGTCTAAACTCATCCATTCTCAAGCATTGTCCACTCACGCCTATCCATTGCATGCTCGTTTGCTACCTCCACACATGTATCTCCTCCCTAACGCCTGCTACACGCTATTCATCCACCCAAACTTGGACTACAAATATGTTGCAGATGATGTCGATCTGCAACACAGATGATGTCGATGTTGTCAAAACACAAAACAGTATTGTGCTTGGAGACTTCCATATTCTTGACTTTGATTGGGGAGCAGGCAAATGCACCGACACAATCCGATGTCCGATTGATTTTGCAGACGGAAGTTCATTACCCAAAAGGTCAAGACACCTGCGCGAGGCATCAATATCCTTGATCTTCTATTTAGTGCTAGCAACTCTCAAATCACGAACGTTGAAGTGGGCAAACCACTTGGAACTGGTCATAGCTTCAGAAAAAGCGAGTCAATGACATCAGCAAATATAATCCTTGGACATGACGTTAATCAATCGTTAAGCATTTTTTTACTGAATGTAAAAATATTGAACTCAAGCTGACCATCTTCAGTTGCAAAAAAAAAACACTTGTCTAAACAATAACACCCACATGGTCACGTTCACCACTATCCCATTGCAGCTATCACCAAAACAAATCAATTTTTTTTTATTCAAGTAAAAAAATTGAATATATGTGGACAACACTAAAATGCGTGTCCTGCTAAAGCAATATTTGTGTGCTGTGTTTATGCTCGATAATCCAAAAGACAAAATGAAGCCCTCTACACAGTAAACTTTTCCCCCACCAATAATATTAAAAATATAGATAAATTGGAAGTTACAAAATCTCAAGGTACAGACCAAATTTATCCCAGAATACAGAAAGAGGCTCTGAACAAAATTGCCAAAAACCTTTCAAATAGTTTTCACCCTATCTCTCTCAAATCATACTTCCCCTCTCAATAGAAAGAGGCAAGCATTACTCAAATTTAAAAAAGGCGATTGAAAAAGTTTCCAGGCAATTCCCAACTTATTAGTCTCACTTTGGTCATTGGCAAATTAGTGGGAAGTTTGATTACGGACAAAATAACAGAATTCCTAGAACTTAGCAAGTTGATAGGAGACTCTCAGCATGGCTCTAGACACAATCGTTCCTGACGGACAAGCCTGCTGCTTTTATTAAAAAAATATAATTGAAATTTCAGCTGAAAAATCTCCAATTGATATCATTTACTTAACATTCAAAAGGCCTCTGATAATGTTCCTTCAAAGTTAGTAAATGACACAACATTGTTATTTTATACGAGCTAAATAACTGGATAAAATGTTGGTTCACGTACGTCAGGGTTCGGCGCTGGCCTCTGTGTTATTCCTGATCTACGTTAATCACATCTCAAATGGAGTGCTGTGTTCTTTTTAATTATTTACTGACTAAAAGCTGTATCCTCGGTATAAGAGGGGGAAAGAGTCTGCAGTTTCTGGTGTGTCTTGTCTGCAGTCGGATTTGGACGCTGGTCGAATGACCAGCGTCGGCGGGAGCTTCCCACGGACACCTTGTAGTCTCAAATATGTGAGGCAGCAGTGGCCTGTAAGTCTGGGGGCTTGACTGGGCTGGCTGTCGCTGAGCCGGCTGATGGCGGGGACTCAGCGGTTCATGGGCGGCCTGGCGGGGATGTGCACTGTTCTTTCTGTGATGCAGTTTTGTTGGGTAGATCTGTTTGTTGTTCAGTCAGCCGTGGGAAATTTCATGGTGGTGTGTCTTGTCATGGGGTTGATGAGGATACTGGCAGTTTTGTGCAGTATTTTTGTTGCAGGTGTAAATGTTCTGGAAGAACGGGACCTGCATGTGTCTCTGGTGGGGAATGCTACTGAAGTTTGCTTGGCCCTGGACATTGAAAAAGTTGAGTTCAGTGTTAACAAGTGTTAGAAGACAACAACAGGCCTAATGGACCAAACTGGGTTGCCTTTTGATAGTGAGAAGATTAGTCCTGAAGTAGAACGTCTAAGATAGCATCTTGTGTCTGTGTATTTTCTGTTCTAATAGATCAAGGAAGAGAAAGTTTGTTGAAAGAAATAGCATTTAATTATGATACTTGAAACAACTCAAATCAGCACTTGAAGAGAAAGCCACTGACCCACGGTGTCGATCTGAGATTGTCACAGTTTCATTCCTCATTTAACCAAAGCTGATCGGTGTCATTGCTGAACACCGTTTTGCAACGAGCAGGTACCAATGCCGGGCACCTTTTTTACCGTGCTTGTGCTAGCCTGGCACTAATTTAAACGTATGGGGGTCAATGCCGAACACCATTTCTCACGAATATACAGGTGAAATTGTTATAGATGGGAGCTATTTAGCAGCGATTTTGGTAGAATTTGTTGAGCCAGGAGTTGAACATTTTGATTGTATTGCTGTTCACAACTTCCGAGGGAAGTGTGTCCTATTCTTTGACAATCCTATATGTGAAGAAATTGCACGTAATTTTGAGTGTGAAACGCTTGCCAACAATTTTGTATCCATTATTCCTGGTCACTCTGTTTGCATCTAAAGTGAAAAGGCTTGTTTGCTTGACGTTTTCCTTATTCTTCATAATCTTCCCTACTTTGATCATGTTGCCTCTGACTCAATGTTTCTCTATCAAATAAAGATTGAGTTTGCGCAGTCTCTCTTTGTACAATTTATTGCACAGAGATGGAATTGATTTGGTAGCTCTATGTTGGACCTTCTCTAATTCAATAATGTATTTTCTGAGGTATGGAGACCAAAAGTGGACGGAATACTCAAGGTGCGGTCTAACGAATGCAGTGTATAACCAATGAATACTATTTCTGCTCTTGTGCAAGATTGTGCGGGATATGATGCCTAGCATTTTATTGCCTTTTTGGCTGCATTGTTACATTGCTTGCTGCTTTTCAAGTCATTACAAATGATGACACCTAGATCTCTCTCTTTGGTGACAGGTATCAGCTTCTCTCCGGACATTTGATATTCAACTTTAGGGTTATGGTGACAAATGTGCATAACTTTACACTTGTTGACATTGAATTTCATTTCCCACTTTTCTGACCATTCAACAGTTTTGTTCAAGTCTAATTGGATCTGCTCACACTCGAGTTTGGTTTGCACTTTTCCTCCTAGCTTGGCATAGTCTGCAAACTTACTAATGTTCAAGAGTACGTTGCTGTCAAGATTGTTTATGAATATTATGAAGAGTACTGGACCTAACACAGATCCTTGGGGCACGCCGCTTGTAACTTTACCCCAATTGGAGGAAGCTCCATTAAGTACGACTCGCTGCCGTCTGTCCGTGAGCCAGCATTTTATCCAGTTATTGAGTTCACCTCAAATACCAATGCTGTGCAATTTACTAACCAAGCGTTTGTGAGAAACTTTGTTGGAAGTCTTCTGAAAGTTGAGGTAAATCATGTTGATTGGAGATTTTGCATGTGAAATTCAATTATATTCTTGGAAAAAAGCAGCAGGTTAGAAAGACATGAACGATTGCATCTGAAGCCATGCTGAGAGTTACCTATTAACTGATTTAATTCTAGGAATTCTGTAATTTTATCCATGATCAAATTTTTCATCAATTTGCCTACGACTGAGGTGAGACTAGTTGAACGGTAATTTCCGGGACACTTTTTGTCCCTCTTTTTGAAAATTGGGGTGACACTGGCCTCTTTCCAATGAGGGGCAGGTGCCATGTGTGAGAGATTGCGTGAAAATGTTTGCTTGATGTTCTGTGATTTTGTTCTTAGTCTCCTTCAGTATTCTGGGATGAACTTGGTCTGGACCAGGAGATTTTGTAACTTTCAGTTTTTCTATATATTTAATAACTTTGGCAGGGGAAAAGTTCACTGTGTTGAGGGCTTTGATTTGTCTTTGCGCTATGATATCCTCAGGATTAGGAATATCTGCATTCTCTAATGTAAATACAGAACAGAAAAATTGGTTAAGCAGGACACTCATTTTAGTGTTGTCAGTTTCTAGCTCACCGATATTATTTACAAGAGGGCCAATTACAAATCTTGATTTTTTTTTGCTCAATATATAAAGGAAAATTTGTTTAGGATTAGTTTTGGCGTTGGCCGCGATTTCATTTTCGTAATATTTTTTCTTCTGTTTCTGGACCGTCTTAAAAATCCATCTGCTGATTTTGTATTTGTTTTTTGCAGCATCATCATGTGGGTGCTTCTGTTTAGTCGAGTGCTTTGCTTTCTTTTGCCACGGAAGGGGCTGCAATTCTCCTTTCCAGTACTTAGGCTGATTGACTGCTGTTCATCTGTTCTTGCAAGGGACATGGTCATTTTCAATATTTTGAAGTGCTAGTGCCAATGCCTGGCACTAATTCAACTGTATGGGTGTCAATTTTCATTGCTGATGATTGGCCAGGCAAATGTCAATAGTCTTACAAACAAAATAGATTTTATTTCAGAAAATAGGCTGGAGGTGTTTGTGGCTGGTGAGACATGGCTTGGAAGCTCTGTTTGCTCTTCTTTTGTTGAGATTCATGGGTTTTCTGTTGTAAGAGGAGATTTGCATACTGGAGTGCAAAAATACAGTGTTTGTATATATTTGAAAAAAATCACTGGAGTATGAGGAGGTTAATCTGGACTTGCCAAATGTAGCAGCAATTTTTCTGGTTCTAGGATTTAGGATTTAAGGAGTTCAACTTGATTAGTGGATTTTGGCTGTGTTGGTCGTGAGGTGGATGTGTTGGGGGATTTCAACCTGCCCTTGGTGAAGTGGTCGGATGAGTTGGTGCAGGGAGAGAATGTTGACTTGATGGATCAACTGTTATTGGATTGCTTTGCATCTTGTGACTTGCATCAGTCGTGGTGAAGGAGCAGACTTTTATCTTGTTCGGCAACATTCTGGATAATTTTTTACTAGGGAACCAGATCATGTGTTGGGGATGTTGTTGTTTTGGCTCTTTTTCCAAGGTGGGCTCACTCGCTTGCTATTTGTGATCATTTGTTTGTGAATGTCTTGGAACCTGATAGTGCAAGACACCAAGCTCGGAAGTATTCTTGGCACCAGGGTAACTACTGCGCTATTTCTGAAGCATGGTCGAGAATTGATTGGCCTCTTGAATTTGTTTACCTGGGTGTTTGTGAGGCATGTAGTGTGTTCCTTACAATACTGAGGAGTCTGATAGACTTACATGTGCCTCTTGCTAGAGACTCGCCTAGGGTCCCATGGTCTGTGAGGCCTCCTCACTGGTTGAAAGTGAGGAGAGCAAATGCGTGGGATGAGTACAAGATTTCAAGAAGGAGGTATGGCAGAAATTATCAAAATACTTTGAAGTCACTAGCTATCTTTCTATATCTCAACTGTCAGTTTCGACATCATGCTTTGTTCAGCCAATCTCAGTATGAGGAATACCTTATGCAACAGTATAGTGACTCCCCATGCTGTTCCATGCTTACATACGAAGGAAGAAGAAAGGTCGTTTTGGGGTTGGACCACTTCATGATGCAGGTTGACAGCTGGTTTACGATTTACTGGAGTTGACTGAGCTCCTGTTGTCAGCCTTCTACGACGTATATGGATAGGATGTTCCTCCCAGTCCTGCTCCTTTCCAGTTATTTGATGGCGAAATGAGCGAGTTTGCCATAAGGTCTCGTAATGTCCATGACGTTCTGGCGGGTCTCAATGTTAGTTCAGCAATAAGCATGGATGGACTCCACCCAAACCTGCTGAAGGAGTGTGCTGAGCAATTGACACAGCCTCTCTTTATAATCTTTAACCTTTCTCTGCAGAGTGGAATGCTCCCTGGGAGAGTTCATTGGTGATTTCAATTTTTAAAAGTAAATCTAGATTTGATTTTCTCAACTATCGTCCAGTTAGCCTTACCTCTGTTTGCTGCAAATCGATGGAGAGGATTATTTCTGCTGAGCTGGTGGACTATTTAGAGTCTCACAAGCTCCTTTCTTCCAGACAGTTTGAATTTAGGAATGCTAGATCAACAGAAGATCAGATGTTGCTTGGCTTTTCGGATGTAGTTAGGGCTGTTGATGCGGTTTTGGTTGTAGATAAGGCCATGTTTGATTTTTCAAAGGCATTTGATGTCGTTTCTCATCCCATTTTGCTTCTGAAGTTGCAGGCTCTTGGAGTTTCTGGGGTTGTGTTGAGGTGGATTGGTAGTTTTCTTTCTCCTCGAATTATGTGTGTTGGCGTTGATCGAGTGAATAGTAAGCTGAGGGGTGTTATGAGTGGGGTTACACAGGGTTCAGTCGTGGATCCAGTCCTCTTTCTCGTATATGTTAATTTTTTGATGGATGGCCGTGTATCTACATTTGGTGCATTTGCTGATGATTTTAAAATTTATTTGTCTCTTCAACGTCGTGATGTTGTTGGTGGTGTGTCATCCACCATCTCCTCCTTAATGGTCTCACCCTTTTCATATTTTTTCCAGAACCTCATTTGTTTCAAAAATTCTAGCACAACTGCTACTGTAGTTATCCTCTAATCAATTTTCGGTATGTTACAGTTGTTTCACCCTTGACTCAATCAACAAGCCTCTAGTTGCTACGAAGAAAGAAAAATTTGATGGTGCTGGCGCTACATCATCAGTTGATGACTCTGTTTCTTCAGATGTTGTGACCAAGCATGTGCCAGGGGATGGCACTGTAGGAACAAGGGAAACAGGTAAGGGTTCTTGTGGGTATAATTTTCTGGTGCAAGTAGTATGCTCAGTATCTGGTATTATTTTGAGGTGCGGTAAGTGGAACAAAGTCTGGTGTGGAGGAATGTTGGGCACGAGAAGGTGTGGTCTTGATATTGAGTGATCGGTTGGCTAGTAGCGCTACCGAATGGAAGGAGGTGTTCTCAAGATTGATGTGGGTGAAAGTTAAGTTAGGCGTAGGAAGATGGGCATTTGTGAGTGCTAACAAACCTGTCAGCATGAATAGTGAAGAGGAGAGGGAGCAATTCTGGACTGACCTGAGTGAGTGTATTGAGAACTTTGGAGGTAATTTCAATGTAGTTGTACTGGGTGACCTTAATGCAAGAGTTGGAGATGTAATGGCGTTCCCAGGGGAAATGACAGTGGAGAAAACCTGATAGGTCTGTGTATGGAGCAGGAGTTGGTGGTCGGGAACAGTTTGTTGAAGAAGTGAGATATCCACAAGTACACATAGGTAAGGATAGCTTATGGTGCAGTGGTGGAGAGAGCGCTGATGGATTTTGTGCTGATATTGAGGAGAGTGGTGGGGAGGCTGTTGAATGTGCAGGTGTTGAGAGGGGAGGGTGGAGGAGTGTCTGACCATTTGCTGGTGGTAGGTAGATTAAGAGTGGAGCAGAGGTGGAAGGGCAACAAACGGGTTGGAGGAGGAAGTGGGGTAGTGAAAGTGAGTGGACTGAATGTGAAAAGTAGAGCCGAGGAGTTCCAGCAGGCGTTGAAGGAAGAATATGACAACGTGAGAGGACAGGATCTGAGAGATGTGGAGGTAGATTGGGAGACGTTAAGGGATGTGTTGCTGAGATGTGCGAAGAAGGTGTGTGGTGGGCGCCGTGTGGGCGGGTGCAGGAGGAAAGGCTACGAGTGGTGGAACGAGGAGGTCAAACTGGCAGTGGCACGGAAAAGAGGTGCGTTTGAGGAGTGGTTGCAGGTGAAGTCGGAGGTGGCTTGTGAAAGGTACAAAGAGAGGAGAAACGAGGTGAAGCGGGTGGTGAGGAGAGACAAAAGGGACGCTGATGCCAGGTGGGGCAGACAGTT
>SDVV010004271.1:0-20374 GCA_016164225.1 Gammarus roeselii
AGGTATATTTAAATTACACAATAAATAGACGGTCCATCCCGATGACACATTGCATTGCGATCAGACATTATGTTTTGATGACGTAATTGGTTGATTATCTGCCTGATACGTTGGAAGGTAAAGGTTGTCTGGTTATGTGTGGGTGTGAGTTCGAGGGTTCTACCATACATGCATTTAACGGTTCTGTCATACTTGCATGTGTAATCCGGGTAGGGCATATTTGAAGCAACGCTGTGCGAGGAGATTCCTGTCTTTATACGTGACGTTAAATTTCACGCTTTGCGGAAATACGAAAGAAGTGACAATGAATCTCATTGAGTCTATCGCTATCGTGGATGAAACAGAGTCGTGTTAACAGGGTGATAGTGTTGATGCTCCCAGCGAGCTGGAAAATATAGTGTTACGTTGCCAGTTCCGTGTAAATCGTCATCAACTGTTCGACTCATCCTGCCCCTGCCTGCGGGCAAGCAGTAGAGTGGTACATTTCTGATCGAAAGAAGATACGGTTGCGCAGTTCCGAATGTCAGCTGGTAGCTTGTTGAAAGTCTTTGGACCTGAAATCGTGAAAGCTTTGGCCCCAATTTCTGTTCTTCTGAACTCGGTGTCAATGTTATTTTCATTCCGTGTTGATCGTTGATGGGCCGTTTTTCGAGTTGTCAATACAACACCGTTTGAACAGGAAAGCTTGTTCTGAATTTTAAAAACTCGTATTGTTCCGCTCAGCTCTAGTCGTTCCTGGATGTTAAGCCACCCGATTTTTTTTAGAATCGGTGTCACGTGATCACTCTTTCTAAAGTTCCAGTTGTGAGCTACTTTTGCGGTGAAGTTTATGCTTCGTTGAATGTCTAAGAGTAATGTTTTCGTGCACTTTCTCCATATAGTAGGGCAGTAGTTTAAATGAGAAAAAATCAGAGCATTGATAACGAGAAGTCTGGACTTGAAGTCGAGCTGTTTCTTTGTTCGACTGAGAAACATTAGTGTACCATTCAGCTTGGAACAGAGCTTATCAACATGATGCCTAAATGTCATATTGGGATCAAGCCACACTCCCAAACTTTTGACTTTGTTGTCAAGTTGGATTTTTGCGCCCGTGCAATCAACTTCAAAATTCTCGGGAACTCTCCGTGTATTTGCTTTGGATCCCAGGATGATGCACTGTGTTTTACTTGTATTAACTTTGAGCCCATTTGAATAATACCAGTCCATTATGTGGGTCAGCGCTGTTTCTGCATCCGTCTTCAGCTTTTCTAATTCGTTTTCTGCTTCAACGAACAATAATTGAACATCGTCTGCGTATAATGTCATTCTGGCGTTGTCGAGGGGGTTTCCACACTTTATGTCGTTTATAAATATGAGGGAAAGAACAGGTCCGAGAATTGAGCCTTGTGGAACGCCGAAGTTTACCGGTCTTGGAGAAGTGTTGATCTTTCCATCTAACACGACAGACTGGGACAGATGCCTGAGATAGCTTCCAAACCAGGGTGTTTGGATGTTTAGCTGTAGCAGTTTTTGCAGCAAAATGTCATGATTTACACTGTCAAATGCTTTCGAGAGGTCCAGCTGCACGAGTAATGATAGACTGTTTTTGTCTACAGCTTTGCATACGAGTTCGGAGATTTTCAGTAGCGCGTCTTCAGTAGAGGTCTTCGGTCTGTATGCATACTGACAGTCATTGATCAGGTTTGCCTCTTCTAGGTAGTCAAGGAGTTGACGTGCAATGATCTTTTCCAAAATTTTGGAGCGAAATACTATTTACAGTAGTATCATCTGTGCACATGCAGAAATGTCTATTTTGACAAAATAATTCCGACTACATAGCGTTGGGAAAACCAGTAACACGCGGGATGGAGAAAAAATAAATACTTCAGGGCTGGTAAATATAGAAATACATGGGTGTGGAAAATAACAAGTACATGTGGTGGCGGAATCACGCATGCATGTGGTTGAAGTAACGAGAACATGGGGTTGGGACATCGAAATGTTAACCTATTGTAATGACTAGTCTATATTATTGTACGATGAGAAAGATGTGGATGGACAACATGAATTATACAGAAAATATGAATACAAATAGATTTGGGAAATCGAAAAGCACTAACATATTGTAAAGATGGTTCTAAACCATTGTAATAATAATGAAGGGGTGAATAGGCGACATAAGTTATACAAAAAAATTTATACCCAAAATACATACCAAACAATTGAATATACAATATACACACTTCAAGACCGCTAGGGAACGATTAAATGATTGACAATCAGAAATAATAAAATGCTGGCGTACACAAGTTGGATGAATATACTTCTGTTATGGAAAACAAAGCAAAATGTTAGCTTATAAGGCAATGATTGTATCATCAAAAAGGGTACAGTAATTGTTAGAAATAATTAAAGGAATTATATTAAAATCGAGTAAGCCTTTGTCAAGTTAGAAGCTGCCTATCGTTCCTCGAAAAAACTGAGTTCGTATTTTAATTATACTATAACAACTGGAATATTTAAAACATAGAAATAGACAAAACGCTAGTGAACACTTATGGTAATTAGCAAAGACAATTGTGATCGGTAAAAACATAGAAAAAATATGTATCGTCTGAGTAAAAACGATGAGATGGTGCCTCAATGTTGAGAGTTATGGTGGTGGTGGTCGCTCATGAACAGAAATGCATTTTCTGGTTATTGGTATTATGCATTTAGCTTGTGTTTGTTGGCAAAGTTACCGTTTTGAATTGATCGGTCAGTCAACAGATGTTAATTGAGCCTATTATTGAAGGACTTGTTTGATTCAAAAATGTTGAGGCTTGTTGGGAGGCTGTTTCCGGATTTTGTTCCAGTAATCGAAAAAGCTCGACAGGCAGTTTCTGTTTTCCTGTGTTCAACGTGCAGAGTATCATTATTTCTTGTGAATCGGCTGTTCTTTCCACCTCGAGAATATATGTGCCTTTGGCTGCTGGGTGAATGTTTTTCTAGAAGATCTTTATGAATTCTGATCGACTCATGGAGTGCCAGTTTGTTATCGATATTCAGCCACTGTATTTTTTCGAGGAGAGGACTTACGTGGTCTCGTTTTCTGTGGTTACCATTGCACGTTATTCTTGCTGCAAAGCTTATGCATGTTGTACTTTCTCTCATTGGATTTTGGTGCATTTCCCCAAGATTGAAAGACAGTAGTTAATGTGAGAAAATACTATAGCATGGACAATCAGTAATCTTGATTTGAAATCCAATTATTTTTTTGCGGAGCTGAGGAACAAAAGTGTTCCATTCAGCTTGGAACACAGAGTAGTTACGTGGTGTTTGAAGGAAAAATCGGGATCAAACTATGCTCCCAGACTTATATCTTCATCCTCAACAGGAATGTCAGATTTGCCTGTCTTGATAGAGAAATTCATTGGAACTGCTTTTTTCGAGTTCGAGCTGAACAAGATGCATTTTGTTTTTTCAGAGTTGAGCTTGAGTCCATTTTTATCATACCAAAGTTTCAGATTAGTTACGGCTGTCTCAGCGTCGTCTTTCAGTGCATTCATATCCGACGGCTTTCGGGAAAGCAATATTTGAACATCATTGGCGTACATTACCCTTTTCGCTTGATTTTTTGGTAATTTACAGTCGATGTCATTTACAAAAACCAGGAACAACAAAAGGCTAAGTATCGAACCTTGATGGACCCCAAAGGCCACTGTGGCCGGATTTGACATTGTTGCGTTATTGAGTTTAACTGATTGTTGTCGATTCACCAGATAACTTTCGAACCAAGTAGGGTCAATTCCGATGTTGCAGAGCTTGCCAAAAAAAATTGTATGGCTTACACTGTCGAATGCTTTCGATAATTCTAGCAATATCAGCAGAGATAACTGTCCCCTCATCAAAGTTTTGTACAGATCTTCAGTGATGCTCATAAGTGCGAATGGTTCTAGTGCTCGTACATTTTTGTTATGTATGACTCATTGGTATATAAACTTTTACTCCTCTAACCTGATTTTTTAGGATATGCGTAATTGATGTAGTTATGCAAGAAATTGGTGGCCTAATACATATTACCATGGTTTGTTAGTGTAGGATACATTTGAATAGAGTCCTTTTATAACTATTCTATTTAGTTTTCAATGGTTATTGCCCATACATTCTGTTATGTATTCGATGTTGTTACGTAGAATATCGTTGCTCGACCGTTATAATACGTAGAATATGACATCTTCCTTTTCATAAGCAATAACCATAGTTTATACGTGGTATTTTATAGCACGATGATTAAATCCATTCCCTTTAATCGTCTCCTGTAGTACAAACGCAAGTTTTGCTGGACGACCTTTTTACCTATCAATGTCACATGAAGATCTTATCTCATCTCGCACCTCTCGGGGCATACAGTAGGGTATATCTTTAATCACCTTACCGTGTTCGGTAGAAATAGCGTTGATTCATTCGATCATGAAGTATGGTGTACCTTTAATCACTTGCCGTGCACGGTAGGAATAGCATTTGTTTCATTTGTACATGCAATAGGGTGTACCTTTAATCACGTAGCTTATGGGTGGCTCATTTTGACGGACGGACGGACAGCTTGTGGATTTACATTGGCAGTTTTCATGTTATGAACATTTACAGCTTAGAACATGTTCAAGTTGGCGTATTTTTCGTCATTCGCGCGAATACGTATGCCAAACACGGTCTCACCCTGTTCACGCCTCTTACATGTTGAATCATCGTGATAGTAGAGTTTGTTTTAAAATTTACGAGGCAGTTTTTAATAGTGCGTTCAGTTTGAAGTTGGCATGCTTCTTCGCGAATGTTGAGTATGGTCTCAAAGTGTGTGTTGGTTTTCTGGTTATGAATGTCTCTGTATTTTTCATGTTTCATTTTGGCTTGTGTCTGGTAATTGACACCCTCAGCAACTGGTTTGTATCCTCGGACTCGAGCAACATGCTGCAACAAGTTGTTGCAAGCATATGATCTCACTCGGGAAATTGTTTGCTGTTTTGCTTTTCAGTAGTCCCTGCTGGCTTTTATTTGATTCATCGTACAAAGGACGATTTTTTGGGGTATGTGTAGGAAGTCCATATATGTCCATATATTCAGCCCGAGGAGAATGCCACATTTTACGCCTCAATGTCCACGCGCGCACACGCGCATGCGCCCATGCGTGCGTTGTCATCGTAGCGCGGTTTTAGTGTGTCATAAAAGAAGCTGTAGACTTGTGCTTTAGCTTCTGTTTGGAGTTGACGAAATATATATCTACGATAGCTTAGGTAATATAATTTTTAGCACATTTTCAATGCAAGAAAATTAGCGTTGTAGTGCATTTCGATGCAAGGCATGTTGCATATCTGAAATTTCTTAATCTTTTTGGGGGTGTTTTGCTCGATAGTTGGAGACGACCATGTATTCAGGCAAAGACGATTACTGCATTTTCCGTCTCAACATCGGGGTATACCTTTAAACTGGACTTATATCTATCGCATTCTCAACGTAATGCCAGAAGCATTGTGTTGCAACTTTGTTGCATGTCATGTTGCATATATGCATTCACTGCTAGCCATTCGAGTTAAATTTTAGGATATTGCAAACAAAGATTTATAAGATACATTTTTTATTGATATTAGATTTAAAACACGTTATTATGTATTGAGGAATTACATGGGCTTATCATTTATACGAGATCATGACTATTGACTCCGAAAATCGACACGAGTAACTGTACGAAAAATTAGTAATGACTTTGACCGCCCTCTCTAATCTTATCTTGAGCCTCGATATCAGTGGCACTCCGCGGATTCTTTCTCGATGTTAAGCGATAGTTCTCACCTGGATCTGTCAGCTCATCATATTGGGGTAGGTATTATCATCTTTTTTTTTCTCTGATCTATTGGGTTCTAGACTGTTACCCTTAGTACTCATTTTAGATGGACGGTAACCTTTGGGACTAGTGTATGCAACACTTTCAAACCGAACCTTGAAATGAAAACTTTGTTTCTAGTCTTCAGCGAGCTTATGCTCGGTGCTAATTTTTATATTATAATTGCACGATTATGACATCGAATCTTTTCAGGTTTGTTAATGCAGGCGTCATCATAACCATTTACTACATTCCCGCAGATATCTGAAATGCACCAAATTCTCCTTGCACTCAAACGTTTGAGACACAATTTCCTCTCTTCATGATTAAATTCCAACAATTTTGAAACAAAGTCACAAATACATTTTATTTTATTGTATAATTTTACACTTCATATACTTGATACCCTTTTATTACCCCATTTGATAGAACGATTTCCTTCAACTTTAGCAGGTTTTTCTTCACATGAGGTTTTCTTGATATCACTACCCATATTTTCAGTATTTTCCATTTCGGTTTTGGTTTGGGTCTTCTCTCACCATATCGATTTTGCCACTTTTACCCAATCTTCATACATTCTAAGCTTGAGTGTTAGTGGCACCATACTTTCTTCTCCACTCGCACCATATTGAGCACTGTCTATCTCATTAGATTGGGAACTCAGGTCCGGTTTATTATGTTCTATCAATACTCCCATTGCATTCCTAGAGCGTGTATTTCCTCATCCATTTTTTCGGTTAGCATATTCAAGATAATTCTGGCCTTAGAGATGTTGCCAAAACCCGAATGTGGAGCTTAGTTAACCTAATTTTGTCTCCCCACTGCAAGAAGCACCTACCCCAGTATTCTCATTTCTGTTTAAATACTTCTACATCAAACTTGGCGACATCCTTCTATACCGAAAGCGGACCGCTATCTGAGTGAGTACAGATATGAGTCCAATTTATACATACAGGATCGTTAGCGTCAGTGCGTTGGCACATGTATTGGCATTATGTAGGCATTTACACACCTTGGTGAGTGAAGGGTTACCTTGACACTACCGGATGCATTATTACCCAGTCAATCTAACCTATCCTAACCAACTTAAACAAGAATTATGTGTCATCTTTCGAGATATCCTGCTTACGTATGATACTTATTTGTCGACTGGATCACCTTCACGGTCTGTTATGTTAAAAGAACTAACCATCATATCCTAACCTAACCTATTGTATCCAAGAAATTACGTATATTTTCAATCGACTTTACATGCTTTCATCTGATTTTTTTTTCAGTGTTTTAGGATAAAAACCTAACAAATATCTCCACATGTCTCCATATTTTGATCTATTCTTTGCAGTTTGATACACACATCCAGTTTTGATCTAATAAATTATCAAAAACCTAACCTAACCTAACTTATTGGATCCAACAATAATATAATTTTGATCGACTTTTTCATGCATACATATGATTTCCAGTGTTTTAGGATTGATGCATAACAAATATGTCCACAGGCTTCTACATTTTGATCTATCCTTTGCAGTTTGATACGCACATCCAATTATGATCTAGTAAATCATCAAAAACTCAAGCTAACCTAGCATAATCTTATGTATGGTACCTAACCAAACCTTATGCACGTTTTTCAGTCATTGATATATACATATGAACCCCCTCCACACTTTTATTTATAGAACTTGCACCTAATTATTTCTACTTCGTGGTCGATTTCAACTCATATATGTCACCAGAGAGGACAGATTACGTAACCTAACCTAACCTAATTTTATGTACGGTTTTCAGTCATTGATAGATACATATGAAACCCCTCCACACGGTTCTTTATATAACTTGCTCCTAATTATTTCTACTTCGTGGTCAATCTCAACTCATATATATTACCAGAGAGGACAGATTACGTAACCTAACCTAACCTAACCTAACCTTGTGTACGGATTTCAGTCATTGTTATATACATATGAACCATCTCCACACGGTTTTTATACAACTCGCACCTAATTATTTCTACTTCGTGGTCAATCTCAACTCATATATGTTAGATCCAATCTCAACTCATATATGTTAGATCTAATCTTAGATGGATTGAATGTTACAAGTAATTCATATATGTTTCTATCATCATACAAACGGACACATGGCACTTCATCCTTTGACGAATAGCACAGTTCATTTGTCTTTTTTTCTTCTATAATTTTCATATTCATGACGATTACTTCGTTTCAAATGTCTCCACACATTACCCGTGGATTTATGTTTATTCAATTTTATTTATTTCTGGCAAAGTTTACAGACCCCATCACCCCATTACTTTCGAACGAACGACGACTCAAGCTATACCCCATCCTTCCACAACAGAATCACAATCTTGACTGAGTATAATCTGATTGGACTCTGATTTATATCTCAACATTCTGTCACAAATATAGAGCATTTACCCCGAGATAGGTTTATGGGTAGCGTTGCACCCCTAGAAACATATTCTTCTACTGACTTCAACAATTCGATGTTACCTCCGACCGACATAATGTATGCATCGAGTTTTAGGATATTAAATTTAGGATTTACATAGTTTTATTAGTATTCACTAGTATTAAAAACAGATCTTGCTGACATCATCTATTACATCTAATTTTTTTTTCTGATTACAGCAGGCCACGTATAGCTATCCATACCCATCATCACGATGTTTCAGTTTTCTCTCAAAATCCATCACATAATCCAGTATATCTTTATTGCGAATGCCGAAGGCTGTTCCGTGCCCTCGAGTCCACAAATGTAGTTCTTCTTCTTCTTGAACCTTAATTATTCGAATCTTCTCTAATTCAATGTCATTCTGTTCTTCATCACAGAGGAATTCTTGCATACGTTCCAGATTTTATTTGGTTCTTGGGTAAAATCCGTTTCCCAATACCTCAGCTTTATTAAAGTCATGATGATATTCCACTCGGATCATATCAGTTTTGAGAGTTGTTTCCTTTTTCCTCTGAACTTTGTTACAAAC
The DNA here is from genome assembly GCA_016164225.1 of Gammarus roeselii. NCBI lineage: Eukaryota > Metazoa > Arthropoda > Malacostraca > Amphipoda > Gammaridae > Gammarus > Gammarus roeselii. The sequence goes on from SDVV010004271.1 coordinate 8,844, forward strand.
GACTGTAACCCGTCAACATTAGTTACCCAAAACCAACTTCCATTTTCCATCATCCATGTATGAATGTTAGTTCCCACTCTTTTGATCCTTGTTGTACATATTCTGAGATAACTAGTATTTTCAACACTAGTCAATATTTGATCGATCCGACTCATGTCATCTTCGGATATTTCTTCTTCCATAACACGTAAACAAACTTTTGCTATTTGAACATTTATTGTGGTCTATTTGAGAATGACCCGTCCGTCTCCGCTTGCTCTCCACGTAACACGGACTCCAACCTCGGCTTGCAGCTAGCTATTACAATGCGATTGCAGACTTTTCTTTGCAAAACATTAGGCCTAGCATCGCTCACCTTGGTCATCATCTGTTTACGAATGTATGTATGTACGTACGTGTATAGGGGCGACAACGCACGAATGCGCGTGTGTGCGCGTGGACATTGAGGCGTAAAATGCGCCATTCTTCTCTGGCTGAATACATATATTTCCAACACATACTTCGGAAAAATAATCCTTTGTACGATGAATTAAATAAATGCCAGCTGGGACTACTGAAAAGCGAAACAGCCAACGATTACCCGAGTGAGATCATTTGCTTGCCACCAACGTGTTGCAGTATGTTGCTCGAGTCCGAGGCCACAAACCAGTTGCTGAGGATGTCAATTACCAGACACAAGCCAAAATCAAACACGAACTATACAGAGTCACTCATAACCAGAAAACCAACACACACTATGAGATCATTCACAACATTCGCGAAGAAGGATGCCAACTTCAAACTGAACGCACTATTAAAAACTGCCTCAGTAAATTTGAAAACAAACGCTACAATCTCGATGATTTAACATGTAAGAGGCGTGAACCGGGTGAGACCGTCTTGGCATATGTATTCGCGTGAGTGACGAAAAATACGTCAACTTGTACATGTTATAACCTGTAAATGTTCATAACATAAAAACTGCCAATGTATATCCGAAAGCTGTCCGTTAGTCCGTCAGAATGAGCCACCCATAAGCCAAGTGATTAAAGGTACACTCTGATGCAAGTACAAAGGAAACAAATGCTATTCCTACCAAACACGGCAAGTGATTAAAGGTACATCATACTTCATGACCGAATGAGTTAATGTTATTTCTACCGAACGCGGCAAAGTGATTAAAGGCTTGCCCTACTAAATGCCCCAGGAGGGGCGAGATGAGATAAGGTCTTTTTGTGACATTTATAAATAAATAGGTCGTCCAGTGCCCCTTGCGTTTGGACAACATGAGACGATTAAAGGGAATGGATTTACTCATCGTGCTATAAAATACTACGTATAAACTATCGTTATCGCTTATGAAGAGAAAGATGTCATAATCTACGTATTATAACGGTCGTGCAACGATATCCTACGTAACAACCTCGAATACATAACAAAATGTATGGGCAATAACCACTGAAAACTGAATAGAATCGCTAAAAAAAGACCCTATTCAAATGTATCCTACACTAACAAACCATGGTAATATGTATTAGGCCACCAATTTCTTGCATAACTACATGGATTACGCATATCCTAAGAAATCAGGTTTGAGCAGTAAAAGTTTCTATTCAAATGAGTCATGCATAACAAAAATGTACGAGCAATAAAACCATTGAAACAACAGGGGGCCTGTGAAACTATATAATACGATATGAAAGCACATATTAAAATATATCCTACACTAACAGCCGTTCTAATATAAACCATCATTTTTCTTGCATAATTACATCGATTACTATCCCACACATAACAAAATGTGCGAGCAATAAGAACCATTGAAATGATGGGAGGGCCTGTGAAAGTATATAATACGATTTAAAAAGACCCTATTAAAATGTATCCTACACTAATAGCTTTCCTAATATATACCATCTTTTTCTTGCATAACTACATCGATAAGAATATCTTAAATGAATCAGGTTTGAGCAGTATTAGTTTCTATTCAAATGAGTCATACATAACAAAATGTGCGAGCAATAAAAACCACTGAAATAACAGGGGGCCTGTGAAATTATATAAAACGATATAAAAGGACCCTATTAAAATGTATCCTATACTAACAACCGTCCTAATATGTCCCATCATTTTCTTGCGAACAAACCATTTAAAATATCCCAACTCTAAATATACTTTGCTTTTACAATACGTAGTAACAATCTGTCAAAAATTCCTGATGACCACACGTCGCGATAAGATCGCTAATTGTCATTGATAGATGGCGGCCTGTCTTGGGCACTCTCCTCCTGGATGCTCTCTCTGTACCTACAGTAATTAACTTGACCACAAGAGTATTCGCCTTAACCTACAAGTATAATGTCCGAGATATACAGCGAGTAAGTCGGTTACACTAAGAAATAACATATTTTCTAACTATTACATTGTCCAAAAAAAAAAGCGTTTTTGACACCACAAAATGGGCCGTTTTGTCGTCTCTCTTCCGCCAAACCCCTCCCCTACCCACCGCTAATTATGGCCTATCTTATTTTTTCAGTAGGACGTTTACGGACACTTATGTGCCAGACCCCCTGCCTTTACCCACCGCTAATTATGGCCTATCTTGTTCATTCAGTAGGCCGTTTCCGTGAGATATATACTACAAGTCCAGAATTGCTCCCTCTCCTCTTCACTCCTCTCCCTGCCAGGTCCGTAAGCACTCACAAATGCCCATCTTCCTACGCCTAACTTAACTTTCATCCACATCAATCTTGAGGACACCTTCCATTCGGTAGGGCTCCGAGTCAACCGATCACTCAATATCAAGACCACACTTTCTCGTGCCCAACCTTCCTCCACACCAGACTTTCTTCCACTTACCACAACAAACTCTCATTCGCCCATACCTTTCAATTTCGTCTCACTCAGCGCCAACACATCAAACTTCCTCCTCACAATCATCTCACCAATCTCTCTCCAGTTTACCTCATTCGTACTACAGCCACGCACATTCAGCGACCCTAACAATAGGGTTCGGAGAGGCATCAGCCTCTCCTCCCCCCGCTCGTCTTGCCGTCTTTGAGGATGGTTTGTACAGAGAACGGTATTCTTAGCCCCTTCGCTTTGCCCCTTTTAGTCGCCTTTTATGACACGCAAAGGTTAGGGTAGCACGATCCTACTCACAGCTACGGGGCGCCCTTTTAGTCGCCTTGTACAACACGCGGTGGATACGGTAGCAAGATTTTAACGCCCCGGCTACAAGGCAACGCCTGTCAACGTCCGGGAACTATTGGCAGCTGAAATAGAAGTATCTAAGCAAATTAATTGCTACTGATTCCCTGGAACATGTTTCCCTTTCTTCTTTCGTTTGGCTACGTAAGTGGTTGAGTGCCGAGATAACGCTTGGGAGGGGCAATTATGCCCCTCCCAAATGTCTCGCTCGCTCCCCTACCCCCCTTCACCGCAGCAGTCACCCCCACACCGCTGTCGGGACGCTGCTTCACGCCGTTGTTGTCCTCCACATCATCGTCAAAGGTGAAGGTATCAAGGATGGAGGCAAAACCAGTTCCAATAGACTTGGTCTGAGTGGTCACGACGGAGTTGGAGGAACGGACTTTACGATGATTTTATTATTGGCTTCGTCCCGAACGGAGTAGCGACATGAATGGCGCCAGGTATTAGCTTTTTACTTTAAGGTTTATTAGCTGCACGTTATGAGCTTTTGGTGGTGTTATTGCTATAATTGCAGTCACTTCCAGGTTGAATGAGCGTAGCTTTACCACTCTTGACATTATGGGGTAAGGTGTTCCTATTCCCGTTGTTCTGATCACAGTTAGTTGTGCTCGTGTCTACTTTCTTGTCAGGCATCAAGACGGTCAAGACATTTCCTTTCGTTATTCGTGACTCAGTTTTTGTTGTTGGTTGATTGTTTGCTTCAACGCTGTTTACAGTTACCTTAGACACGTTCTGTTCCGCCTTATCAGTCGTTCCATCTATGCCGTTGCTAGCAGCAGCAATAACATCTCCGGCATCCCCGCCATCATCCTCTAGTAACGGTACCTTCTCCCCCCGATTCACGTCGCCAAACCTGCTCTTATTTGCCTTGTGCCGTGATTTCTCGAGAGCCAGCCTCTCAAGCCGCTCTCGTTCCTCAACTTGACTTGCGGCGCGGCCAATTTTTTTGCCGCTCTTCTGCCGTGTTGATGTAAAAGTCAGTCAGTTTGATGTTGTTATTGGGGTTGTTCTTATTCATCAGGTTTTTGATAGTAGAGCGTGTGGAGGGGTTTCGTGTGGAGGAGTTCGAATGTATATATCAATGACTGACGACCATACATAAGGTGAGGTTAGGTTGGGTTTTTGATGGGTGTGAATAACATGTCAAAGCGCTGTAGATTTGTGTCAAATCATGAATCAAGAATCATATTTAAATAGCTATAGGAATCAAACAACGATGTAATTACTCATGAAAATCTCTGAAATTTGCTAAATGAAAATTGGAAGTATGTATCAAACTGCAAAGGAAAGATAAAACTAGAGAGTCAAGTGGACATATTTGGCATGCATTAATCTAAAACACTGAAAAAAACAAATGTGAGCATGAAAAGTAATTCCTGGTTAGAAAAGGTTAGGTTAGGTTAAGATGGTTAGTTTTTTTAACCTAACATGCCGTGGAGCTGATCCACATTAAATATCATGTAACATAAGAAAGGGACGTTGTTCTGATGGAAAAAAATCACAGATCAGAGGTAAAAAATGCTACAGATGTCAACCGTCCCTGTATATGTATACCAATGTGTGAATGTGTCTACATTGTGCCGGTATCGACCTCTGTATCTGCCTACATAGTGCCGGTACCGGTGCCGGATTCGACCCTGATATTGGCATACATTGTTCCGGCACCGACCACTGCATATGCGTACAAAAGCTTGTACGTGTGTACATGGTGCGTGATATTAAAAAGCTACGTATAATAGAGCCATGTGGAGAGATTTGATAGGTATATCCTATGAAAGTAATTATTAAATATAATACATAACTACTAAACGCGAATGAAAATACATAATCATTGGTTAAGATGGTTAGATTAGGTTGCCTTGGTATTAATGCATCTGGCAGTGTATGGTAACTCTTATTGCACATATATGTGTAAATGCCTACGTGGTGCCGACACTTGTGCCGACACAGTGACGCTAACGAACCTGTGGATATGCATTGTGCCGATACATGAGTGTGGATCGAACAAATATTGTCTGTATTGAAAATATCAGTTATCTCAGAATGGGTAAAACACGAATCGAAAGAGTGGGAGATAACATTTATCTATGGATGAAGGAGAAAATAGGTCGGCAATGAAGTCAGCTTTGGGTAACTAATGTCAACTTGTTACAGTAGTATGTAACGAAGTTCAAGGGGAATAAGAAAGCAAATCTCGAAATAAGGATGTAGTGTCAGGAGATATTGAAGTAAATGTGGTAGACCTAGTATGAGACGAAGTGTTCGTTTGTGTGAAACTGGATACAAATATGGAATACTTGTAACATTCAAACCGTCTAAGATTGAAAATTTTGCCTCTCTAATGACTAATATGGGACATGAGTGACCACGAAGTAGAAAGAATTAGGTGAAATTTTTATATAGAACCGTGTGAAGAGGTTCATATGTAAATACCAATGACTGAATACCATACATAAGGGTAGGTTCGGTTAGTTTTTTTTTGATGGGTGTGAAAAGCGTGTATAAGTGATATAGAATTGTGTCAAATTAAAGCCAAAAATCGTATGGAAATAGCTATAACATTCAAACAACGATGTAATTACCTATGAAATAATGGATGAAATTGTTAGAACAAAATTGGGAGTGTGAATCAAAACTGCAAAGGATAGATCAAAATTTGGAGTCAAGTGAAGGTAGTTGTTATGCATTAATTCTAAAACACTGGAACACTGAATCGATAATACATTATTCATGGATGGAATAGGTTAGGTTAGGTTAGGTTAGGATTATTAGATCTATCAACCTAACATGCCGTGTAGCTGATACACATTAAATATCTTATAACACAAGCATGGGATGTTGTTCTAATGGAAAAATGCTACAGATGTTGACCGCCCCTGTATATGCAGATAAATGTGTGTATGTGTATAAATTGTGTGTGATAATAAAAAAACTATGGAAAATAGAGCTATGTGGAGGGATTGGATATGAATAAGTCATAAATCGAACGATGACATATAATTCTTGGTTAAGTTGGTTAGGTTAGGTTGCCTAGGTATTAATGCATCTGGCACTGTATGGTAACCCTTTTTGCACAAAATGTGGGTAATGTCTACATGGTGTCGACACATGTGCCGATACAGTGACGCTAACGACCCTGTATATATGCATTGTGTCGACGCATGTGCCAACACAGTGACGCTAATGACCCTGTATATATGCATTGTGCCGACACATGGTCCGACACAGCGACGCTAACGACCCTGTACATGCATGTGAAAGTAAATATAAAATTGGACTCAGATTTCTACTCATTCAGTCAACAGTCTGCTTTCGGTGTAGAAGGATGTCGTCAAGTTTGATATGTGAATATTTTAACAGAAAGGATGATGCGGGGGTATGTGTTATTTACAGTGTGGAGACAAAACGATGCAAATCTAGTTCCACGTTCGGGTCTTGGCATCATCTCAAAGGATACCATTATCTTGAAAATGATAATCTTAAATGAACGAGGAAATAAAAGCTCTTAGGATGCAACAGGTGTCTTGATAGAACATGATAAGCCGGACCTGGATTTCCAAAATATGGAGATAGAGAGTGCTCAACAGGGTGCGAGCAGTAAAAGATTTGCAGTGCCACTAACAGTTGAACGTAGAACGTATACAGATTGGGTGAATTGGGGGGAGTAAACAAAAACCTTAGACAATATGGAAAATACTGAAAATATGGTAAAAACGTGGGATACATTAAGTGGAATGGACACCAGTAAGAGTGATATTGTAATGTGTGAAAGTGGTACCGAGGAGGTGTCATGCGAAGAAAAACCTAATAAAGTTGAAAAAAACCGAACTATCAAATGGGGTAATGAAGTGGTATCAGGTATAAGAAGTGTAAAATTGTACAATAAAATCAAATGCATATATGACTTTGTTTCAAAAATGTTGGAAATGTAACATGAAGAAAGAGAATTATGTCTCAAACGCTTGAGTGCTAGGAGAATTAAGTATATTTCGGAAATCTGCGGGAATATACTGAATGGGAATGTCGGCGCCAGTAAGAAAAAACCTGAAACGATTTGATGTCATAAACTTGTACCTATAATAAAAAAAATAGCGACTAGAAAAAGCTCGCTGAAGACTAAAAGCAAAGTTTTGGTAACAAGATTATGTTTATAAGTGTTATATACACTACTCACGAAGGTGTCCGTCTATCTAAAACATGTACTAAGGGCATCAGTCAAGAACTCAATAGATCAGAGAAAAAACACACCCAGATGATAAATCCTACACCAATATGATGAGTCAACACCTCCAGGTGAGAAATAATGCTCACCATCGATAAAGGAACCACAGAGTGCCACTGATACCGGGGATAAAGATAAAACCAGAGAGGGCAGTCGAAATCATTACTAATGTTTCGCACAATTGCTCCTATCGAATTTTCGGAGTGAATAGATTTGTTCTCGTTCAAATGATAAACCCATGTAATTTCCTAATATATATGCGTGAAAAAAAATCATCAATAAAAATATAGATTATAAATGTTTGTTTGCAATGTCCTCAATTTAACGAGAATGCATAACAAAAAAATTTGCAGTTATGCAATATGACATGCAATGAATTGCATGTCATGCGAAAAAATTATCTGCAATTGAAATTGCACTCGGTTACCTAAGGTATCAGCTCCAACCAGAAGCTAAAGCAAAGTCTACAGCTTCTTTTATGAGACACTGAAACTCAAATACAGTGACAACGTCTTGCTCATCGACTCGGACACCGACTTGTTGCTGATCAAAGTGGTGGCCGACATTGAGGCGGAAATGCGTAAAGCTCCTCTGGCTGATTACACGGACTTTTCCAACTACCCCAAAATAATCCCTAGTACAATGAAACAAAGAAAGGATAGCTGGGACTACTCAAAAGCGAAACAGCCGACGACTACGTGAGTGAAATCATGTGTTTGCAACCAAAATGTTACAGCATGCTGCTCGAGTCCGACGCTTACTAATACAGAGATATACATACCCAGAAAACATACACACACTTTGAGACAATACACAACATCCGAGCGCAAGCATGCCAACTCCAAACTGTACGCACAATCAAAAACTGCCTCAGTAAATTTGAAAATAAACGCTACTATCTCGACGCATGCGCAATTCTTGCCTATGGGCACCCGGATATTCCTAAGAAAACCCTTGAAAATAAACCGTCCGTCGCTAAAAAGAGAAAGCGATGTGCCTTGGCTGGTGATGTCGATGAAGAAATGGATTTAACATGGAAGAGACGTAAGCCGGGTGAGACCGTGTTCGGCGAATGTAGTCGACTTAATGATGAAAGCACCTCTATCTCCGCAGGTTTTATCCTCTAAACGAACATAAATAAACATCGTATGCTCTTACCTGTTCCTTGTGTGCTCTCATGTTCATAAAAAAATATATATATACTAATATTCTTGTCTCATTGTACACCTAAATACCCATTGAAAGAATGCACTGGAAAGAAACCCATGAACCTATGTAAATGAACCTATGTAAATAAATATATATATATATATGTATTATTCTCTTTATAATCAATGAAAATGTTATCCCCAAATGTGTATTTCATTATCAAATATATGTATAAATAAATCGTGTCTCATTATCTTTAGAAACATTCATCTGAAAAAAAAGTACGTGAACGTACCTATTTGTTCTTAACATTGACTAGGGATGAATCTCTGAACGGCGTTAAATGCGACAAAGCGAATGGATTTTAACAATCGTGCAACATATTTCTTGCATAAGTACTTCGATTATCCTATTAAATTAGGTTCGATCAGTAAAATGTCTATTGGGTCATTCAATAACAATCCTAGTAATATATATCATACCGTACGGAATAGTACAAACATATACAGTATCGAAAAAACCAAATAGCATACATCTTTACATAGCGTACGTAACCATGCAGAAACCGCGTAAGGAAACTGAAAGATATCGTAAGGTAACGGAAATTCCCCATGAGGACTATATTTCTCGTGAAAAAATATCTTTGTGTGATCATACATCCAGAGCCAAAAAAGTCGCTAACTGTCATGCCTACATTGAAACTCACTTGAGTAATTGTCTCTATGTGGTTACAAAATACCTTATTCCTTCACTAAAAAGCATATATGGAGTCACTATCTCCAGGGGTGTTTTTATGTAGCCTCCCTATCTCACGCACCTGACTCCCCTCTTCCCCACCCCGTCATGCGCCGGCTCTGTATACCAACAACACCTCAGTGACCCGAATAGAACAGAGCACTCGAGATGCGATCAAACAAATGCATTAGCCGAGTCACAAAAAACCTCCGTTCATGGTATCTCTACGTAACATCAGAAACTAACTTGATCAATTTGTCTTAACATAAAACTTCAATGTCCGAGAAGTACAGCGCCTGAGTCACTAACAAATAACAAACATCCTAACCAATACATTCGATAAAAGGTTCAAAGATCTAGTCATCCTACATCTAATTCCTTCACAAATCATACATAGAGTCACTAATTATAGCCAAATCTAATTCCTTCACAAAATCATACATTCATTAATTATCATCAATCTAATTCCTTCACTAGAAGCATACATCCTAAATCCTTCACTAAAAGCATACATCCTAAATCCTTCACAAATAACATGCATAGAGTCACCTATTTTCCATTACCGTTCTCACAGTCCTTTTCGATTACCGTTCTCGCAGTCCTGTTCGATTGCCGTTCTCGCAGTCCTTTTCGATTACCGTTCTCGCAGTCCTTTTCGATTACCGTTCTCGCAGTCCTTTTCGATTGCCGTTCTCGCAGTCATATATACTACTGTTGGGGGTAAGAATGGTGTACATATGGAGATTGTGGAAACTACGCATGACCTTGCCATGCTTGTTGTGGGTATGAAAGGTATGTGTATGTAGGTTGTGGATTCTAGCACTGTTGTGGATCACTGATAAGGATGTGTATACTGATAGTGAGGAGTTAAGTTGTACGGGTATACATGTTGTAACCATACTAAGCCAGCGGTTGATGGTGTGGCTATTGGTAGTTCTGATTTAGGATGTTTTGTGGAGCGATAATAGTTGAACACCGACCTTCTACAACTCGTGTGCACACGGAGAATAAAAAACGATTTATAAAAAGCAGATTTTTATTATGAATAGACACAGACAGCACAAGTCAATTACTACCTGCGATTAGAAATGAAGGCTCGGCGTAATTGATTAACTTGTAGTTCCTCCATATTCAAACAGGCATGACTAGAAGAATCATGCGCTACAGGATCGCTCATAGTGGATGCTACTATCAGAGAGCTGATCTTCTCCCCAACACTAATTATAGGTTTGGCAAAATCAACTTAATCAATGAATCCTAAATTGGGGGAATCGCCAGGCACTTGCACAATGAAACTTAGGTGGGGTTTGATGGTGAATTTTTCAGGTTGGAATACTACCGTTTCTATACAGTCGTCATAGTGATTCCTTCAAGTAAGTTAGACACGGGCTCTAAATACTTCAAAATATCTCGTAATATTACTGTGTCGTCCAAAATGGATGCTACCTTGCTAACGTAGTCTGTGTCATGAACATTTTCATCATCAACTAAGTCGACATATTCCTCGTTGACGGATTATGTTATAGACTCCTGCCTACCTATACAATCGTACAACCTACAATACAATAAACCAATATTTTTTTGTAAGCATCTACTAATGACAGACGCCAAATTTTGTTTTCGGGTGGCTATTTTCACACTCCATTCGAATGATTGGTAAATTTAGCTAAATTACCCTCTACTGCATATGGCGCCCAATTATGATCGTGGCATACCAGTAAATACTGCGCAAAGGTACTATAAAATGTTCACACGACTAAGGTATCAAAAAGACACACTGTACGGGGCAAGAAGCAGATGTGTATCTTATGCTTAGATTACCCGAACGCCCCATCGGTTTGGATTGATACACGAGAAATCTTCAAATAATTAAAGCTAAAAGCACGTTCCAAAGAAAAACGTAGTTTTATAAGAAAGTAAAATCTTCGGAACGCAGTCAAATCATCAAAACACTGGGTAATAGAGAGATTAATACAATATGTGAACTTTTAAAATAAGTATTGATTAGGAAAATTGAAATGTGATAAATTAACATTATAGCGAAAAACAAAATTTAACGGTACAATAAAACAGGTCGGTAGCAAAACCTCCGGAAACAAGAAAAGAATTCTATAAAGTCTTCGCGACGGATGTTTGTTGAATTTGTTTTTAGCATTAACAGTGAGTTCCTCGAGTAAAATAATTAATTAATGGATGAAACATATATTTGTATGTGTACATGTATATAATAAAT
>SDVV010004272.1:0-20374 GCA_016164225.1 Gammarus roeselii
TATATAGATCGAGTAACAATCTCCTCTTCAACTTCAATGAGGTGGGAATTGTCTCCCACAGTAGCCCAAGGAAAAAGAGGTCATGCTGGCGTAGATTTCATGCAGCGGCAATTGCAGGTTTAGACGTAGAAATATAAATGGAAGACCTTCCGTAATGAAAAATGTTATTGCCTCAATTGGTTGAATGCAATTAAGTAGATAATGTATGTGCTTAATAATCACGAGCTTTCTTTTTTGGATTATATTTTTAATACTTTTATCATCTTAACATTGGATACGGGTACTGAATTGTACGCAGAAATGTAGTCAATGAGGCTGTTCGGGGGGTAAATATTCTGAAAATTCTCTCAGTGTTTCATCAAAGTAGGCGCGTTTGATTTGCACCATGTTTTCAGATTGCTACACACACAGCGTCTAAGCCCCCACCAGTTAGTTGGTGCACGTTCTGTCCCACGTTTTTTTTTTCTCAATAAAGACTACGAAATAATTCTTCTTCCAAAAGCTGCGGTGTTGGCTGTTTGACGTCTTCCTAAATGCACCTTCGAGTGTTTGAGTTTGGTAAATTTAACGGGACAAGCTTCTGTCAATAAAATAGTTTTTGTTCTAGGAGGTTAGAGCTTATGATTATAAAAGTTAGTGTATGCGTAATAATTTCGTCCCTGCGAAAAGGTATGGACCATGAATAAAATTTTAATTTTGCTTCATTTGATTCATTTTTTTCGTAAATTTTTACTCAGAAATCTTTGGAATACTGAAGTTTTCCAACAATCATCAAGGAGCAAAACAGGAGCAAGTAGGAACCCCACATTGAGTAATTATGGCTTATCTTCTAAGCAATAACTTGTAACATTATTGTTATATGTAACAGTATCTAAACATAAATAAACATGAACATTAAATATATTACTAAATATGCGATAAACAAATCGTTATTTCGACAACCTATGCACCCAGTCTACGATGTTCGCTGGATTTTAACGGGGTATTTTAGTGCACTGTAAAGCAGACACACTGCACATTGAATTGCACACCGAATTGCTTCACCGACAGCAGCATATCTATAGATAGTAAAGTGGCAAGCGGGCTAGCCGGCATCCTTTCCTGGTTGGAGTAAGAAACGTGACGATGGTTGACACATTTTTTTGATGAGATAAAGACCGTGCAGAACACATTGATTTCTTTTAAATAATGTATATGAATCAATAGAAAAACTACCGTATACATCAGGCCTTTAAGATAAGCTTTAGGTTTTCTCGGCAGTTCACGCACTCAAATACACGGCAGGAATGATTACACTCCTGCAGAAGATATTAACTTATCTTTATATAGGAATCGCTCTCAAAAGAAATCAGACTAAAATTTATGACTACGAAAACAAATGACGCAGAGACACTCATAAGCCAAATGAATACATGTCAATTCTTATAAGATTGAATGGCCAGTGCAAATCCGTCAGTACATGTGGCCTGTGAAACACCATTTGAAGATTTGTTATAAGTCATTCGATGTGTAATTATTTCGCAAGAAAATTACCACAGGTGTTGGATAAATAGTTCCCCCATTTTTTTACAGAGTGCATGAACTACTGAACACAACTTAAAATATATGAAAAACCTCAAAAAATGTGTTACAATGGGTCACTTCACAATAACGTCCAACGCTAATTACTGCGTTACTTACTCTGCCGTCACCACTCCGGGGGTGTACCTTCTGAATAAAGTATGAGAGAGAATACAGATTTTCAAACCCACAGATTAGAAATACGTACATTGTTAATCGCGATGCAAACGTGCGTGTTTTGTAACCCGCGGGGCTATCGTCCGTATTATTCTAGAGTAAGTGTTCTAACCCGCGGGGCCAACGTACGTTTTATTCATTATTTATTTACTACCCCATGGTATACAACTACCCCACCATAATCACCATAATAATCAAGACAATTTTATATCATATAGACATTAGCTATGCGAACTACTTGTCGCGTTCCATGTGTCCTCTCGAATTCACCTATTGAACGTAGTTAAGCGTCAATGATATTTTCCTAGGCATCTTCTATTTAAAAGTGTACGATATACATACTTCTCAGTTATGAGGAAAGTTGTATAGTCAGCAAATTGTTAGGTACACTTTCGTTAGGAGTCTACCTAATTTCATTGCTGGTAAGAGTATGCATAATTCCATATTGGACAGCGCACCCGGAATAAAATGTCCAATTGAAACATTCAAATCCGCGAATTAGGTTTATGCATTGTTGTGACAGGTCGACGAGGTGGCAGCAGAGACTTGGTGCGGCTATGCTCTTTCAACTTCCCAGTAATTCAGTCTTAGATAATCCACTATCAGCACGCCTTAGCGAGACGACGGGGTTTCTTGTTCCAGGCACATATTTTACTAAAGCTGGCACCAAGTGGGACAAGTCACGTCAACACATTGCTTGGACGATGATAAGAAACCTGCATTATTAAAACAAGAAGAAAAGGAAGTTTTATCTAACTCTTGTAATATTACCATAATGGCTAATAATCAACCTCATCAAATGATGCTTGGGCTGTTTGTCCTGCTATTGGTTGATGTCATCTGGGTTGCTTCATCAGAATTGTCTGAGGTAAACACATTTTAATAAATATACATCTAACTTATATAGACTACAGAACTGTTAGGATGTAGCTAGCTATTTTGAAATATTTCATGTTGGATGCTATGCCAGGCAGCTATGTAGGTATAACTGAATATTTTTCACATCACATGTTTTTCTGAACTTTGTCCAAATATTTATTCAGTGTATATTTCTTTTACCAAAGATTGTCCATCATTCATGAATCTTGTCTAGATCTTTGGTACTGCAAACTGCCAAGTTGGTTGAAACTGAGTATGGTACATAATCGACGAAATTAATACTGTTTTTTTTCCACCCTGGGAGTCGGGACTGTTCAATACCGTAGGGTTGTGGTCTGTGCTGACAAGTTGTGTCATGCTGCGTACAGTTTGATATATTTGTTAAATAACTGTTACACGCATATTAGTGCAGCCTTCATATCTTATCTAACCAAAATTATTGGCTTGTGTTTCTAACCTGTGGGGCAAAACTATGCCATTCTAACTCATGGGGTTACTGTTGTAATATTCTAGGGCTCCTGTGTCAAGCATACGTGTTATATACATGTATTGACTTAACCCTGGTAGCTATTCAACTACCCCACTTAAACCATCATGGTTATCAAGAAAATTGTGCAGTTGTGTTCTACAGTCCAATCTGCAGATGATACCCAGACTGCAGAATATGGAAGTTCATCCAAAAATCTTGGCAGATGTTTTTGAACTAAAAAATAATCTTAAAATTCCAGACACTTTTTCTAGGCTAGTAGCTTTTATCTTAATTAACATATATTGAAGAAAATTTTTCTTTTTTCCTTTTTTTAATCAATTAATGTCTGGTGACTAATTTCAGGTCCCTGGAAAAATGTTGGCTATGAATTAAGTCTTCTCTGCAGACAGGGAATAGAGGAATCAAGTGTATGATCTCTGGCCTATCTGCAAAGGATGAAATTCAGAAATGACATCTCCTGAGACAATTTGGACCACCTATAAGGATCTCCAGGAGATCTTTGCTACAATTTTAGAATTATTCCATTTGCTTCTAACAAATTCTTTAGTCAGGTTTGGAATAATTTATATTTCTGTTAACAACTAATGCTAGAGACAGGTTTGGTTGAGGCTCCTCTGGATTTTGTGGGGTACTGGTTCAGACCACTGGGAATCATTTCATCTCTCCCGCTTTACTTTACATACTTTTCCTCTTCTAATTATATATATATTTTATTGTTAAACTATCTGTCTGCAGAAACATTTTCTTTATTCATTGTTGGCAGGGCATCTTATCAGGCAATGAAAAAATGATTTTAAACCCTCCAATAGAGTAACTGCTCCAATCAATGGTTTTGCTTTCAAATTTTGAAAGTTATTATTCATGTAGATATCTGATCTAAAAAATGCTATTTTAGAACAATTCAACCTACAATTTTAAAGGGATCATAATATTCAATACATCAATGAAAATGTATTCATTGCACTACAATAGGATTTTTTAGGAGCTTTGAAAATGTTATTTGTGACAATATAAATCCTAGAGTCCTTGTGGTGGGATATTAGCCCTGTGGCGAGATATTAGCCCTGTGGCAAGGGAATGGTCTTGTTCCAGGGATCAAGAATCATGCCACTGTGACCCTTTGCCTGTTGTAGAAGGTGACTAATAGGGGCTGAGAAAGAACTCTAGGAATCCCTCCTCTGTAAACTAATCCCTTGAAGACAGCAAGCGAAGCAGTCTTAGTAGAGGCTCATGCCTCTCCAAATCTACTGGTTAGGGTTGCTGAATGTGCATGATTGTAGTACAAATGTAGCAGAGAAGATAGAAATTGGGGCTATGTTTGTGATTAATTAGCTTGATGTAGTGGGGCTGAGTGAGACGATGTTGAGAGGTAAGGGCAAATAAGAGTTTGATGCAAGAAGTGGGAGAAAGTTGAGAGTGGATTAGGTTGGAGATGAGAAGGTGTGGTTTAAGTCCAGTTTGCACAATTTGGCAGGCAGCACACACAAACATTGATAAGAAATTTTTGATGTTCACATGAAATCTTTAGATGCTCACGTGAAGAGACCTTCCCAAATATTGCACGTGGAGAGAGTACATCGCTGGTAAACTAATATTTTAAACTATTTGTTGTGCTACAATTTCATGCATGCATTTACCTTCATAGCATATTCAAGCTGACATTGAGATTCCTAACCACTGCCCATAACTATCAATGAAGAACTATTAATTTTTTTGACGGGGCAGTCCGAATCGTCAGCGGTTACTGAGTAAAACAAACAAAAACCAATATCGCATGTTTTGGCGGAGGAATAAAAAAAAATTGACTATTCTCAATACAACATGCAATATTAGTCGAGATGAAGTGTATCAGTGTTTGGTATGAATGCAACAATAGCTAAACTGCAATATTGAATTACACCCTGCATGGTTTGAACAACAATTTAACATTACTGTATTTTGACGATGGATGAAAACGAACACTGACGTCACTCACGTTTTTTAAACAAGTTTGCTGCAACATTCATGGAACAGACAGCAGAGTGGAAGTGCAAAATGATGCAGCGCGCGAGGTTGCGCGGACTTACCTAAACCAACGACGGTCGCGCCCTACGGGGGAGCCTATTATGACTCACGTTGAGGCTCTGGTGGAAATGAGGCCCAAATCAATCAATCAAAAGCAAAATGATGCATTACTGTGGTCAGTTGAATGGTTGGGAGATATGTAAATGGTGTTCTTAGTAATTCCAATTTTTAATGGAAACTGACAATGATTGTTTATTATAATTTATAATTAATATAATAAAGATTATCATCTAGATGTTGCATTCTGTTTTGTAGGACGCCTGGTTGGTGAAAGACACTTGCGTCTATGGGCGGTCATCTCAAACTCTACAAACTTGAAATTCGGCAACCTGTTACGCAACATTAGCATCTCTAGCTCGCCGCTGTATATTTATTTATCATTATCTTTGATGGTAGCGCACGTAACTCTACAAACATATATACTCTGCAAGCGCACGCAATGGTCTAGATTTGCAGATCTCAGCTTCTGAGACGCACGACTGGTTTGGTTCTTAACATTTGGCAATGAAAACGCACGTATTGTCCTCAACCCCTTGCCCAATTGTGAAATTTGGGTGTAAGTATCGAGTGATTGGTTTGCTAGTAGGGTTAGAAGTAGAAGGAGGTGTCCTCAAGATTGATGTGCCTAAAAGTTGAGTTTGTTGTTGAAAGAGGAGCATTTGTGATAGCTTACAGACATTCCTGTATATTGGCAATAGATGAAAACTAACAGTGACGTTTCACAATTTTGTAAACAAGTCTGTCACAACATTCATGTAACGACTAGCGGAGCGTAAGTGGGGAATCACGCTTACTGTCGTCAGTCGTATGGTCGGGAGATACATGAACATTGTTGTTGGTAAGGGCAGTTCTTGATAAGAACTGACAATGATTGTTTATTGTAATTTGTTCAACTACCCAAAGAAGAGTGTCATCTAGACATTACGTTCTGTGTTATAGGACGCCTGGTTGGTGGAAGACTTTGCGTCTATGTGCGGTCACCCCAAACTTCACGCACATGAATTTCTACAGTCCACTGCCTAGCGTACACACATCAAGGTCTCTGCTTTATGTATGTGTGTCTCTGCTGTATGTATCTGCAAGCGCACGCCAATGTCTTGAAATGCTGCTCTTGCCTTCTGAGGTGCACAGCTGGTTCAGTTTTTGATATTAGTGATGAAAACGCACAGAATGATCTCAACCTCGTTTTCAGTGATTATAACCGCACATAATGTTCTCAAACCCACACCCAATTGTGCAATCTAGGGTGGAAGGAGAACAAACAAGTGAGAGGAGGAAGAGAGGTAGTGCAGGCAAGTAAACTAAATGTGGAAAGCAGAGCTGAAAGTTTCAGCAGGTAGGATAGGGATAGTAGGATAGGGCAGGACCCAAGAGATGTTGAAGAAGAATGGGAAACACTTGGACATGTATTTGAGGCATATTAAAGGGTCTGGTGTGGGCAGGTGCTGAAGATGATCAGCAAGAGGATGAGTTATGAAGTCAAACTGGTGGTGGTGTAAAAGAGGAGATCCTTTGAAGAGTGGTAGCTACTGTGGTGGCAAGCAAGTTCAGTGGTGCCTACAACAACTAGCTATAAAGATAAGAGGTGAAATGGGTGGTGAGGAAACCAATGAGGGACCCTGATGCCAGGTGTTGTGCCTCAATTTTGAGCAAAACAAAAATATGTTCTAGAAAGAGGGGAAGCTGGTGATAAATTGGGGAGACCATGAAAGAGAAGATTGTGAAAGATTTAAATGGCAAGTTGTTGTTTGAAAGTGGTGGTGCATGGAAAAGGTTGGCTAAGTATTTTGATGAGTTAGTTGTTGAATGTTGAGCATGTCACAGTGGCTAACATGGTGTACAGATGAAAATTTTGGGAGACCAAGGGGGAAAAAATACTCATCAGATGTACACGTAACTCCGCTTACATTTTTTTTACGACTCCGTGAGGATATTGTTGTCAATAACTTCGTTGTATATGATTAAAATTACTGCCTTTATCATTGCACAATGGCGACTTTACGCAGCTACTCCTCTGAAATATGTCCTACCACTAAACTCGGGCGCAAGGATCTGAACTTTCTGAGTGACATTTGTAATGACGCGTGTTCACCATTGTAGCGTTTCATACTTCAGGCAGGAATCATACTTCAGGCAGGAACAGATGCCTCTTTGCGCTTGTTGTAATTAAGTATCTTGAATGCAGCAGAAGGGAAAGGGTCTGCGCTGCTCCACAACTTCTGCCCCTCCCACCCTGCTCAACAACTCCGCAGAGTTATTGCATCTGTACTAAACTCCGCACCGTGAGCTGTTAATCATATGCAACTCCATGGTCAATCAATTATCCATCACTCTGCAAGGACCACAATTTGTAGAAACTCTGAAATGCATTGGACATTTCTTGTCTGGTTGGGAGAGATTTGCTTTGGACATTAGCTACTAAGGAAGAGGTGCATGAGGCAGTAGAGGTTATGAAAGAAACAAGTGGAGCCTGGAAAGAGGTGAGTAACAATTTTTGATAGGCAAGTGAGGTTACTGAATCTGTGTTTTGTGTTAAGTGGTGTGCCAATTGAGTGATGCAGTGCTTCCATTATTTTGCAGTATAAGAGCAAATATGAAAATAGATGCTGCAACTCCAGAGGTATTATTTTTTAACATGTTGTTGGTAAGTTGTTTGGGAGAGTGCTGATCAAAAGGATTAGAAACAGTATGTATGGCTGATGCAATTGGCAAGGAACAGTGTGGCTTCAAGAGTGGTAGAAGGTGCTTCAACATTTTTTTGCAGTGAGACAAGTCTGTGAGTAGCACACTGCTAAGAAAAAGGATGTGGTTTGGGTATTATTGGATCTGGAAAAGGCCTATGACAGGGTTAACTGGGAAGCACTGTAGAGGGTGTTGCATTTGTAAGTAGTAGGTGGAAATCTGCTGGAAATGGTTCTGTGTTTGCAGCAGAGCATGTCAGAGTGGGGAGCAAGGCAAGTGCTCAGTTCACAGTGAAAGTGAGACTGAGACAAGGCTGTATTATGTCTTCATGGCTGTTCAATCTCTGAGGGGTCAGGAAAGTGAATACAAGTGTAATGGGTTGTGGCTTGGAGCTGTTGGAAGCTATCGGGAGTAGTTGGCTGTTGAGTCAGTAACTGTTTGCGGACAAGACTAGTGTCGGAGTTTGAGGTCACGTGGGTAAAAGGTCACATGGGTATAAGTAAAGTAATGAGATGTTTGATAAATGTTGATGCAAGCAGAATTATTTCTCCAAAATTGAGAGGTATTGAAGGAAGTTTAGTGTTGTTAGTAGCTGGGCTTCTATGTGGAGAAGACTCAACTTACAGAAACTATGGTGAAGTCACAAGTGAAGGAAGAGTTTAAAGTGTTGGGTGCAATGAAAAGTATAATGTGCTGTAGGATGTTGGGGTTGTATGAGGAGGTAGTTGTCCCATCTGTGCTCTACAGAGCTGAGACTTGGGGAGGGTGGGGGGAAAGAGAAGAAGGTTGAATGTTTTTGTGTTGAAATGTTTGAGGAGGGACACAGAAGGACAAGATCAATAGCACAGAGTTACAAGATCTATAACAATGTTGTTCAAATTAGAACAGGTGAAAAGTTAGAGAACAGTATATTTGCAAGTTATGAGATTATTCAGGCACATGGTGAGGATGGAAGGTGGAACTGAGTGACTGTGGGCCTAGAGGTAGACTAAAGTTTGGGTGGATGGATGGCATTAAGCAGGTGTTAGGAAGGAGAACATGAGTGTCTAGGTAGTGAGAAAGTATGTGATGAATAGGCATAAGTGGAGAATGGTTATGAATGGAGGAATTTTTGATGCTGCCCTGATGTGTTTTCCCATTATTGGTATCTGGTTTAGAAAAGGGTTGGGAGGGGGGGCTGGTCATGGTCACTATGACAAAAAAGGGTAAACCAGTCTCATTATTGAGCTATTATGCTGACACCGCCCATATTCCGCACTCATGTTCTTGAGTGAGTATTGCAGGGTCATTATGGACAGACCCTTTAGTGCAAAAGGGCTAAGGTGTTTCAAAGGCATTTGATGTCATCTCCCATCCCATTTTGCTTCTGAAGTTGCAGGCTCTTGGAGTTTCTGAGGTTAAATTTAGGTGGATTGGAAGTTTTCTTCATTCTTGAATTATTTGTGTTGGCGTTGATGGAGTGAATAGTGAGCCGAGGGATGTTCTGAGTTGGGTTCCACAGGGTTCTGTCTTGGGTCCAGTCCTCTTTCTCATGGCTACATGTTTATTTTTTTTTACGGATGGTCTTGTATCCGAATTTGGGACATTTGCTGATGATTTTGAAATTTAGGTCTTTCCAACGTCACCATGTTGGAGAGGTTGTGCGCCTAGCTGCTTGTCTTTGTAGGGATTTGCTGAGGTTGACAGTGAACAGAAGCCCAGATTTTATGATCACACTCTTTGTGATGTATGTCAGGCCTATTCTTGTGTGTGTAATCTTGGATATGTCCAGGATGTAACTTTGCTTGAGTCTGTTCAGAGGAGATGGACCAAACAAATGCATGGTCTATCTGAGGTTCCATACTTTGTCAGGCTGTTGGCTCTAAATTTGTTCTCCGTCAGGGGCAGGTTGCAGAGAAGGGACCTCATGAAGTATTGGAGTTCTGTGTTGTGACACAGAGGGCTTTGATTTATCCATTCTGTTCCAGAATTTGCTGGATGGTAGGACACCGGGACATCCTCACAAACTCTTGGTGCCCTGTTGCTCTGTGGATGTGGTGAGGAGGTTTTTCAATGTTCGGTGCATTAGGATATGGAATGAGCTGCCTGCTGCTGTTGTCGAGTCTTCCATTTCTGCTTTTAAGACGGGATTGACTGAGTTTTTGGGGAATAGATAAAGTACTAGGAGCTTGTTGTGTTCCCAATCTTGGTGGTGGTTATATGGTGCTTGTTTTTTATTTATGTTTTTCTGCTGGGTTGTAGTTTTGCTTGGTTGTTTTTGATATGAGTGGCTATGAGTGTCTTTCTGAAAGCCAATGGTGTGCAACTCTTCTTGCGTCTTCTTGTTTGTTGTTCTGTGGGGTCCTTGTTGATGCTGGCACGCATGGCTGTGCTGGCCTCTCTTGGCTCTGTGCAACTGACGATCAGACATGCTGAGCCCTTGGGAGGCTGCAAAGTTAAAGGTAGAAATCATGATAACTGGCTACTTTTTACTGATGGTCAGAGTTTTGTTGTTGCTATTCTTGACCTTGGCTACTGCTATCAAAATATTTTGATGCTTAGCTACTACTCAATCTTCTCATGGTTTTATAAATAACATGTAGCTAGCTATAAACAGTGCACACCTCTTTGACTTTTCTTTTTTTTCCAGTACATCTTCAAGGATATTGGATATGACAAGCCTTTCTTCAGCACCTACACCAAAACCAGCCTTTTCTCCATCTACCTGCTTGGTTTTCTTGTTTGGCCCCCATGGAGGCACCAGTGTTGTAACGCAGCCCCAGGAACAAGGTACTAGCGCCATTTCAATGTACTAACTTTAATGACCACTGTGGATGCATCAGCATTGTAATGCAGCCATAGGTACAAGGTAATCGCACCATTGTGAGGTACTAACATCAATGTGCTGGCAAAATCACCCTGTCATGCTGGTGGTATCCTAACTTAGGATCTCAATATAGTATTGATAGTAACTGCTATATCCTGGTGAGATTGGACAACTTCAGCTCAAACCTAGGGAGAACCTTCACCCAACACACTTATCCAGATCAAAAGCTGTCACATAACTGACAACATCCAGGTCTCTCTGAAGATTAGATACATTAGAAAGAACAGGCACTCGATCCTTTCCAAATCTGAGGTATAACTTATAGTAGTTGCTAACGCATTGAAAACAGACAATACACCGCTGTATATGCGGTTTACATAAACCAAATACAAGACCCGCATGTAGGGCAGAACCTTGTCAAACCCCACTCTGCACATCCCTAGATCCACAACAAACATCATCAACAACCACCTTCATGCTATGGCATACCATGTACAAACAAATCCAACCAAGCAACTTGTCATTAACTCCAATATTCTTAATCTCTGAAAATGAAATAAAATGACAAACAACAAGCCTTTGATTAATCTAGCAACACCACATCAACCACAAACACAATATCAACCCAATCTGAAACATCAGGGTAAGCCAATACTGTAAGGTGAGGCTATATTGAAAATTGAGGGGCTAATTCGGAAATTTTTGAATTGCGCATTTACCCTCATAATTCAAAAAGTAGCCACCCTAGCAACAAAAGTCCTTCATAAAATCTATAGGAAATTAGTTTTCCAACAAATTTACTTCTATAGCATGATGTCCTAGGACGCATTAGTTGGGAACTATTTGGGACCACGTGTGAGCCAAAAAATGCACAAAATTGTACGCTTTTAACTTTATTGTATTCCTCACATTTACAATATAGCTAATTATGTCAGACTTGTCCTCCCTTATACGCCCTACAAATTGAGTCTGTTTTTCATTTTTTGTCAGAAAGACAACAAGAGGACTACATAAAGGGATCTAGTTCAATCCGTGATGTGGGGCTACTTTGAACAGAAAAGGGGGCTACTTTGAAGGGTAATTTATCATTTTAAAGAAGGGCTATAAACAATTTGACAAACGCAAACCTGTTGAGGTCATATGTAAATAACACACCAGAGGAGCTACAAGAGGCTGTGAATCTACTTAATGATGGCAAAATAACTTACCAAGAAGCTTCTGGCAAATATAAAATACCACTTGGCCCACTTAACAATGATTTGAAGGGCACCCTTTATAATAGAGGGAGACTGTGGCACAGCACAACGGGAAATGTTCTCCAAATTAAGAAATTTATTATATTGGTAAAAGACCTTCTTATGCAGACGTATCAGAAGAGTCATCAGGAGTGTCTCTACTGGAGTTCAATGCAGGTGACTATCGTGATGCTGACTTAAAAAATTCATGAATAATTTGCACTAGTAGTAGATCAAGTGAAGAGAACAGGACATGTGTTGATCCAGTTGATGAAAATGTTACTGATTGGGAGACTAGCTCCATGACTCATTGTCGGATCAGTGACTTGGTCATAGTAGAAGTGCAGTCTAAAAGAGGTGACCCAAAGAACTTTTGGCTTAAGTGATAAGTTTGATCAACAAGAAGTTACAGTCAGACATTCCTATCTATCTCTTGTGCAAAACAGTAGCTAATAAATCAAAGTTGGTCTTTTCCAATGAAGACAATGATGATGTTGACTTAAGTGCCATACTCCATATTTTAAAGTTAACTCTTGCCTCCAGTATGAATTTAAGGAGATGCTAGAGGAGGTTAGTGGCTATATGCACAATGTATGTATAGACATACAGCCGTTCCCCCCTAGTTAGGGGGGTGGCCAAGTTAGGCAGACATAGAAGAGGGAGGAGCCCAATCTCCCCCCCACAAGACCGCCGTGTCCCTGCCGAGGCTCGAACTCGCGACATGCTAGATACCTAATGTTGCCAACAGTTGGTTACTTGAACTCCCCATGTAATGTCAAAAAGTTCTTCTAATAACTTTCTTGTAGTTAGGTACTTCCTTCTTTCCTTTTTTCCATTATCTGTAATTTATTAAATTTTACTGGAGAAGTTTGGTGCACATGAAAGAGAGGAAGATATAGATGAACTGTCATAGCTAGAATGAATTAGTTAGTTATGCCCTGTAATTTGGCCTTGAAAGTAATGATAGCTACCAACCAATTAGCTAACTAGTTGTTTCACAACTGTTATTTGCTGTTTTTCAATGAGCTACAATTGACATCATGTCTTGGGAACTTGGAAGTTTGCTGTACAATTAGTTGAACAAACTTTGTTAGAATTAATTTGCTCTCTGCTATCTGAACAAAGAGGCGTGATGAGATGGTTGAAATGTGTGGTTCGTATATGCCCTGTGCTGAACAGCTACTGACTGGTCTCTAGTTTGTGCTGGGACCATAAACGGCACGTTTGTTTTGCTTTCAAAGTGTTCAATTAACGTTAACGTTTGAAGCCGTAAAGCCGGTCAAGAGACCGTTTGAGAGTGAGCCCCCTGGCCCCTGTCGTGAACCAGGTGTCCATTGGGAGGAAGGAGAAAGCCCCACCCAGGAGGGACCAGCACCCCCTCCAGAGTGATGACGACCAAGATTCCAACGGCCAAGAACGTCAGCCTCTCCAAGATGACCAGCGCCACTTTAGCCGAAGATGACCGGAGAGACGACCGCATCGACGATTTGACCAGGAACGTCCAGGAAATCAGGAATCTACTAGGCCAAACAACCGGCCTCTCTGAGCAGGAAGCAGAAGTTTTTGCCGCAGAACCTAGCACAATTGACGACCGTCTAACGAGGCTCGATGGTCATGTCAAGGCCATTTTTCTCAAAATCCACAAACTCGTAAAGAACCAACAAACTAAAGAACCCGCAACTTACGCAAGTACCTCTACGACCGACGACAACTTCGACAACTCTCCACCCCACAAAAACTCCAATCAAGCTTTGAGGGCTGCAAGGAGGAAGCAATACATGCTATTTGATGAACATAACTTGTTCAACGATAGTCATACCTTTCCCGAACACCTGAAGATCACGTTCGACGCCAAAGACAGACCGGATATTTGTCCTTACTCTGCGTAAAGAGTGGGCTCTTTCACTGGCCGCCCAGTCTTGAGCGTTGTCACCAGCGGCGACGAAGGCTTTGCCATCAGAGTAGACACAAAACTTCAAAGTGACACAATTCTCTCCAAAAATAGACTCTGTGAAAAACCTTGCAAAATAGTGCTACACCCATATTTCTCTTTAAGTTCAGGTTTGATCTAAGTTGAAGATATCCCGAAAGAGGAAATCGAAAAGTACATCACTGGACTCGTTCAATACGAAGACTGCGTTGTCGAAGCAAAAATCGTACCAAAGATCACACCAAGAAGAGAGACCACCACAGCCCTAATACTAAAATTCAACTGCCCTACTCCACCTAAATACCTAGACATTCCCTTCTGCACCACCAAAACCAAGGTTACACCATTCGAGAGACGTTCGAAGTGATGTTATTAATGCCAGAAATACGGACACACGAGCGGAATCTGTAATGGTAAGCAAAGATGCTCATACTGCTCCCAAGACGACCATGACAAACGGGAAGATCCCCAGTCGTGCCGGTCCAAAGAATCGCACTAATTTTACTGCAAAGTAAACGGACATCCTACCGGACATAGAGATTGCCCAGAGGATGAGACGGAGAGAGCGATCCTCCGATACCAGATAGATCACAGGGTCGGGCGACGAGAGGCTGTAGTCTCGGTGCGCTCTTCCCAGGAGAAGAGACCGGCACCAGTCCCCACCCACTTCCTCATAACGTTTAAAGAAAGTGGTGCAAGAAAAGTTGCCTTTGCAACTAATCCTTTCATAATGATGAAGTCACTCACCGAACAACTTGAAGGAAAACAGAAAGAAATTCAACAACAGAGAAAGAAATATCTGGCTTACGTCGTAGGACGTGAACAAAGTAACGCTATACAAAAAATAACCCGCAGGCACTAACTCAAAGTTACAGTTCAAACACATCCCTCCTTCAACGATACCAAACAATTTATATAAACCTTCCATTATACACCTACAACCGACCTCAGTGCTTTTGCTGAAGGTCTGGCTGAGGATTACGGAGTTACCAAAGTCCGTTAAGCAACATGGATAAAATCACGAAATGCAAGTTCTACCGTATAGCTACCAAATAACCTTCCCAGGATACGGCACACTGGAATTCATAGTAATTCCGGGTGAACGAGGAAGAAACAAAACTTGTCCAGTTGCAACATGGCTCTCAATGTGCAGAAAATGCCTTGAATATGGCCACATCATCGCATACTGCCAGCGGCTTACACCCCAACGTTGAAGGAAGTGCGCAGGGGAACACAACAGAAAAGACTGCACAGCCAGCCACCCTAAATGCTACCACTGCTCATGCTACCATGAGGCAGGCGACCGCGACTGCCCAGTACATATGGACCAAAAAATAATAACAATCGCACAAAACGAACGCAGAGTTACACAAAAACAGGCTATCCAAATCTGGAAAGACCATAACCGAAACCGCTTCAATTATGCCACAGCAGTCAAATTGTCAATTCAACCAAACTCCCCCGACGATATCCACACATTGTCAGGACAACATCGTAACAAGACTCCAACACTCCTATCTAGCTGCAGTGCTTCCTCACTCAGCCCAGTGACCGACCCTGCACCAGAGATGCACAGTTCTAGAAATAATTTCTGCAGTGCTCAAGAGGACGCCGACATGGATGCATCCTCCGCAGTTGACAACGCAGCAAGGCTCACTACTATAAAAACGAAAAGGTAAAGAAACGAAGAAGCCTCCAATGCACAGGCGCCACTGAGCAAAAAGTTCAGTAACCACTCTCAAATAACGGCCCGCCAGGACAAGAATCTAGAACTACCTCCACCTGTCTCAAATGCGGCTCCATTCGTGGAAAACCACTACGAGGGACACTACCCCCCGTTAACAAACCCAACTAACGAAAACGCCACCAGCGAGAACGATGACGGCCTCGACGACGGCGCTTATCTTGAAAAACTCATACGCAAGACCTCTGAACAACCAGTCATCTTCCCTGGCCCAAGTAGCTCGCACTCCACACAACCACCAATGCAGATCAAAAAGGCTACCACAGAAGAAGAGCGCACTCGCTCACAAAGCAAACACTAAGAGCTCAAACCCTCGTCCTCCCACAAGAGCACTCGCAGCCGCGACCGTAGCAATCACAGCAGACCGCCTTCCACCTAAGGCGGACACTCCCGTGAACACTCCCGACCCGGAACCCCTGGGCAAACTCGAAAATACGAACACCACAAAAACTCCAGCAAATCACGCGACCACTCAAGATCATCAAGCTCTGAGTGTGAACAGCCTTCAAAATGAACACCAAAATACTTCAGTGGAACTGCCTAGGACTCGGAAACAAGAAATACGAATTATTATCCCTTATCGCCACCCATAGACCTTCAGTGATAGGCCTCCAAGAGATCAAACTCCGGAAGACCGCCACCTTCAGAATTCCCTAATATATCATACACCGTCGCGAAAGCCCCACCAACGTGACTGCTCACGGCGGAGTGGCACTAATGATCCACCAAAGCGAACCTCACCTCCCCGTTCCCCTGAGGGCAGAACATCAAGCTATCGCTATAAAGATATGCGTCTCAAGGCCAATAACAGTGGTATCCATCTACTCGTCACGAAGCCATGACCTCTCGGAAGCACTAATGACCGAATTGCTAAACCAACTGCCCTCACCAGTGCTCCTCCTTGGAGACCTCAACAGCTACCATGAAACATGGGGATGCGTGAGAACAGACCGCAGGGGAGCGATAATGGCTGGCTAACACCATAAACACTCACAACCTGGTTCTTCTCAACACCGAACAACCCACCCGAATCACCCCCAATAGTGAAACTGCCCATCGTTTTATCCATATGCTCCCCCACTCTGGCACCCCAACTCGATTGGGGAGTTTTGCCTTCAATGCACTACAGCGACCATAACCCACTCATCATATCGCTTCTCACCAACCAACCTAGAAACCCTGTACCACAAGAACTTCGATTCAACTACCGGAAAGCCAGCTGGGTGGAATACTCAGCTCACAACGCGTGGAGCGATATGAATGGCATCCCCGAAAACATATCGGAACACGACCTCGTTGCCCAAGTATTTCAAGCTGCAGCCGAGGCAAGCATTCCCCAATATGCCCTTTCAACCTTCTTTCTTAAACCATGGTGGTGCCGAGAGGTGCAAGAAGCAAGAGATAAGCGTGAAAGGCTATACAATGCCTACCGACGTGCACGGTCCCCTAAGAACCGAGTAGCGTGGAAAAGGGCAACATGGATAAAAAACGTGTAAGCTGGGCTCAGGTA
The DNA here is from genome assembly GCA_016164225.1 of Gammarus roeselii. Classification (NCBI taxonomy): domain Eukaryota; kingdom Metazoa; phylum Arthropoda; class Malacostraca; order Amphipoda; family Gammaridae; genus Gammarus; species Gammarus roeselii. The sequence goes on from SDVV010004272.1 coordinate 17,078, forward strand.
GTCAACACTATTAATCGAAACACCCACCTCTCCCAAATGTGGGAAAAATTCGACGTATCCAGGGAAAACCCAAGCGACCTATTAACATCCTTTCAGACGGAGGGAAAACTTATTCTTCCCACGTGGAAATCGCAAAAAAACTTGCTCAGACTTTTAGCCAGATATCGCAATCAACAAACTACACGGCTGCCTTCCAACGGGAAAAGGACTTGCGAGAAAGTGAACATCTTGACTTTACTTCTAGAAACGAAGAGGCCTACTTCAAACCTTTCTCCCTCCACGAACTATAGTGCGCCATAGATCATAAACGTAAAACTTTACCTGGGCCAGACCGGGTACACATCAACATTTTCAAGAATTTTCCAGATGGCGCCCGTGAGCACTCATTAAAAGTGTTCAACACTCTGTATTCAAACTCATTTGTTCCCGATCAATAGCGGGAATCTGTAATTATCCCAATACTCAAACCTAGGAAATTCCACGGTGACCCACATAACTATCGCCCTACTGCTCTTACTAGCGTCCTCTGCAAAACCATGGTGAGAATGATAAACACGCGCCTTGTCGACTACCTTGAAATGCATGCAGGCCTGAACAGCATCCAGTGTGGCGGCCGCAAGCGCCACTCTACGACGGACCACCTTGTAAGACTGGAATCTGACATTAAACAGGCATTTGTCCGGGGGAACACGTGATTTCCATATTTTTCGACGTGGAAAAAGCATACAATACTACCTGGAAATATGGCATCATGAAGGATCTTCTCTGCAAAGGGCTGAGAGGTCATTTACCACGTTACATCCACCAATTCTTGCAAAATTTCACTTCCCTGGTAAAGGTCCGCAACACCCTGCCACTATCCTACCGCAAGAAATGCGCGTCCCCAAGGAAGCGTCCACAGTATCACTCTTTATACTCAAAATCGACCAGATAGCAGACATTCTCCAGCGCGACGGAAGATTGCTTCTATCACTATATGTGGACGACTTGTGAATAAGCTACAGGCACCCCAGCCCCTTAATTCAACAGGAACTTCAGAGATGTCTAAACTTAGTCGAAAACTGGGCCTGGGTGTAAGCCGGGCCTTCCTGCCCGGCTTACACCTAAAATCCGCCCTAACGCTGAACAACACTCCGCTAGTTTACGACGAATCAATAAAATTCCTCAGTCTTGTGTGGGACCCTAAACTCACATGGCGACCTCATATCACAGCCCTGGAGACCCGCTGCAAAGAAACGACCGGACTTATCATCTCTGTAACATTCTTGAAATTCGGAGCCGATATGGACACCGGCATGACGTTATTCAGAACAATAATACGCTCGCGCATAGACTATGGAGCAATTGTTTACGGTTCAGCAGCCAAAACCACCCTTGAATCTCTCCATCATCGTAAATAAGGCATTGCGTATCACAACCGGTGCGTTCCGTTCCACACCCATCGAATCTCTGAACGTGCTTGCTAACAAGCTTTCTCTTCAACTCCGGAGAGACAAACTCACTACAGCACTATTTCAAGACAAGGGGCTAGATCAATAGCCCAGCACTCGGTGACGTCACCAACATTCTCCAAACCACTGTATCCAAACCTCTTAGCAGCTAAGACGAACATATGACAACCCTTTTCTCTACGTGTGGACAACTTGCTGACTTCGCTGAACATCAGTCGCAAAGCTGTCAAGCCTTCTTCGATTCTTCAAAGCAACACACCAACGTGGATGATCAGCCCACCGCTGGTCAACCTAAATTTGCAAACGTACCCCAAAGCAACAACCCCAACCAACTTGAACCGCCGAGAATTCTCGCGACTACTTGATGAACATTGGAGTGAGACTTGCTTACAACTGTAGGCTAGTGACCTTGCGTTCGGCCACTATACCCCAAGGGGCCTTTGTATTTTCTGGAGTGCTGCACGCACTGGGGTTTGCCATCTCTATTACAAAAAGTGATTGCCTCTCCAAGTACGTTATATTTTCAAACAGTCTTGAGTGTTCTCACCCAGCTGAAAGCTCTGCACTTTGATCACCCTAGCCTTGGAAAAATGCAACACGACCTATTCACGATGTCAGGGATCGATCAAGCGGTCGAGTTCTGCTGGATCCCTGGACACGTGGGAATAAGAGGAAGCGAGCGCGCTGATTCCCTCGCTAATTGGGTGTCGACCAAGCAAGAACAATTCATCTCCATACATTACCGAGACTGGTTTCCAGTCACCAACTCGCCTGTAACATCACGATGGAACGCCTCTTGACAACAAAGTGGACAAAAGATGCTTCAAGTTAAACGATCCGTGGGAGAGTGGAACACCAGGTTTTCTAATAGGGGAGACCAAGTGTTCGTTAATCGTTTGTGCATGGGACACACGTGGATAACCCACAACCACCTGATAGATGTAGACATGGGACCGGACGCACCACCATGCCCCTGTTGCCATCAAGCGGCAATCAGTGTGAAACACTTATGAGTTGTGTTAAACTCGCAGCAGCCTGACGAGCCTTCTTGAGCCCCCCTTACAACCTGCAACGCCTGCTCACACAATTAGTATACCGAAAAAAAATTGATCGATTTCGGAAAACGCACCGGAATATAGCTACGAATTTGTGTGAAACTAACAAGGTTTGAATCATCTTTGTTCCTGAACTCGCTGTCCTCCCTGCGTATTAATTGTGAACTTTAACTTAACTTCGTGCACGAAGCTGTGCAGAATCAAGTTTTGATTCTGCACAGCTTCACATGGAGGGAGTGGTCAAGGAGGTGACCGCGAGTGCATTGGGTCGTGGCTTGCAGCTGTTGGAAACTGATGGGCGGAGTTGGCAGTTGAGCCAGTTACTGTCTGCAGATGGCATGGCACTGGTGGTAGATTCAGAGGAGAAGCTGTGTAGGCTAGCATCGGTGTTTGGTAGAGTGTGTGAGAGGAGGAAGCTTCGAGAGAACGTGGGTAACAGTAAAATAATGAGATGCTCAAGGAAAGTCGATGCAAGTGGAATTAGCGTCCTCCTAAATGGAAAGTTATTTGAGGAAGTTCATTACTTATCTGGGCTCCCATGTGGAGAAGACTGAACTAGTGGAAACTAAAGTGAAGGTGCGAGTGAAGGAAGGTTTTCTCACCTTAGTTTCTCACCCTGGTGGCTCCAAGACCGCCCAGCACCCCAGGGAAAGCCCGAGTGCAGGGCAAGACAGGGGGCACAAATGCCACAGCACTCCAGAATCGCAAAAACAAGGCAGAGCAATGATACAGAAAAATCCGGAAATCTGTGTTTCAGGCAACTGATCATACTAAACACAAAATTAAAAAAC
>SDVV010004273.1:0-20372 GCA_016164225.1 Gammarus roeselii
TTAACGAGACATCTGTGCTGTTCTTAAATGTTTACTTCCCTGTCAACTCCGGTGAAAATTTGGAGGAATATCTCAGATGCATGGGTGTTCTTGGGGGTATATTGGAGAGTAGGGAAGAGCAACAAGTGTGTATTTTAGGAGATTTTAATGCCTCACCACACACAAATAGGTTCATTGAGATTGAAGAGCTATTTGCTGAGCATAATGTTGCATTTCAGGACACAAGGCTGCTGCCACCGGACACGTACACGCATGTAAATCACGGATCTCTTTCCACCTCATGGATCGATCATATTGCTTTGTCCTCGCTGTTATTAGATGCAACAATTTCCTGTCACTTGCTGCCCGATGTTGCCTGCACGGATCACCGTGTTTTAGGGGTAACTTTGAGTGTAGAGAAAATGCCGACTCCTAGACAACCTAACTCTCGCGAGGTTAGGACGATTGATTGGAATTTTGATAATAAGAGACTACTGGACAGATTCTATGCTGAGCTCGATGTTCTTCTTGCAAATATTCCTGATAGGCTTCTCAGAGTGAATGAAGGTGTTGATAACGTAAGACTGAATGATCTGTATGACTGTACGAGGCAGTGTATATTAATTGCAGGACGGCGTGTTTTTTGCAGTAGAAAACCGAGCAAATATAACGTCCCAGGTTGGAATGAAAGAGCACGAGAACTGAATTATGCTGTACGAGACGCCGTATTTACTGGCGATATTCGCATTGAAACAAACTGTTCAGTATTACAGATGTAGGGACTCGCCTGTTTTCTGTCCTTTTTAGACGCGAAGAAAGCTTTTGATAGAGTAAACCATTGGACTTAGTTCAGAAAGTTAATTGAGGGAGGAGCCCCTTTCATATTGTGCACTTGCTTGTATTTTGGTACAGGGAACAGGAATTGTTAGTGCGATGGGGTAGTTCTAAATCAGCCACTTATTGTAAAAACGGAATTAGGCAGGGAGGTCAGCAATCGCCACTGTTGTATAACGTGTACACTGATGAGTTGAATTACCTTCTAAGTAGAGAAAATCAAGGGTGTCATGTCGCCAACTGTTGTGTTAACAATCTTAGTTATGCAGATGATATGGTGCTGTTAGCACCGACTCTCTCAGCATTGCAAAAGCTTTTTGATGTCTGTAATAAATTTGCTGAACCTCATGATATTGTATATAACACTGCAAAAACTGTATGTATGTTAGTTAGACCGAAGGGTCCTAGTTACTACCTATTGACTGAGATAAAACTAGGAGGTGTTTCACTGGATTATGTGGATGAATTTCAATATCTAGGGCACATCATCACAGCAGATTGCACTGATGACAAGGAAGTTGCAAAGCAAACAAGGCGGCAAAATTCAGTTGGTAACATGCTGATAGGAAAATTCTCGTTTGCACCAAGAGAAGCTAAAATCCAGCTCTTCAAATCATATTGTTACCCGATTCATTGTAATGCACTGTGGAGAAAATAATTTCAATATAGCGTGAGGAAATTGACAGTGAGTTATAATGACACATTTAGACGGCTGATGCAGGTCCCTCGCTCGACGTCAGCGAGCAGGGTTTTTGCTGAAAACCAATCAGATCACATCAAGGTACTGTACCGTAAAGCGGCACACAGCCTTATGACTCGAGTTATGAACTCCCCAAATGGAATCCTCGTTGCAATCTGCTCTGGTGATGCGCTCGCTGCCTCGTCATTGTTAAGGCGATGGAGAGAATTACTATACGCATAGGCAGGATAGAGTTGTATGCCGTAATGCCGTAAATTATTCTTAGTTGTATGCGGTAATTTTATAACTTTGTTCTCACTGTAACCCTAAAATAAGAGGTCTCAATTGTAATACTATGCCCATGCTGGTTGTCAATAAAGCTTTTATTATTATTATCATTACTTCTTCTCGGGGCTGTTGGTTTCACTCAAAATCTGCCTGAGACTGAAGCTAGTAATGTGAGCATAGTCTACATTTCTAGTCAAATAATTCTTAAAGTGCGAGCAGGAGTAGTAAAATGTGTATCTTAGTAATGAGAGTTTTAATTTATTGAAGAAAATTAACTGAATAGTCACCTAATCAATCTAGTTACTTCAAGATAAACACAGTTAGAGAATCCTTGAACCTTCATGCGTAATGTAAACTTAAACTGTGATGAGGGGAACCAGTTGAGATGTGGGTATTTGTTGCAAGTGCTGAAATACTGTGGGTTCTACCACAGTTAAATATCAGTCTGTGCTACCTAAATGTTTTGTCCTTTGGTTTATGAAACGCGACTGCAATTGCCTGCACGTAGCAGAATTTATAGTTACATCCTGTTTTTTCCTATTGCATACTGTGATATACAAATACATGTAGCGCACTATTTGTGCGCTACTCTTGCAAATTGGCTTTCTAAACACTTCTACGAACTGTCCTCTTAAATAGTTTATATGTGTTCATTACTGATATAGCTTTATTGTTTATTTTAGCTGAGTAATCGGTCATCATTGGACCAAGAGTTGCCTCAGCTCCTTCTCCTTTACTACGGCATTCTTAAATTGATTGCAAGAGATTTATAATATTGCCAGTATTACTTCGTTTGAAGTCCAGTAAAGATTCTTAAAATTGCATTAAATTTTTTATTGCACCTAAGCACCAGAAGACCTAGAACTGATTGCTAGGTGACCTTCAAACCCAATATTAGCCAGCAAAGGCTGCAAAACAGTAACTGCAAGTTTTATGACTGTGATTCAGTGTTAGCAACAAATCTCGTTGGTATTTTGAGTTGCAATCACCTTTGTTCTCTTGAGTTCCCCGATTGCCTTAGCAGAATTAACTTCCTCTTTTTCTCAGCTCGGTTGCAGGCCAATGGAAATATCCCCGAGCACAAAATCATTTTGTGGTAACACGGCCAGCCTCTTGGTGACGGCGACACGGCCAGCCCCTTGGTGACGGTGACACGGCCAGCCCCTTGGTGACGGTGAAGAGAATCTGTAATAACTTTTAAAATAATAAATTAATGTTGTTCTTCCCATTGATAAAAGGCTAGCAGTGTATACAGATATAGCCTCGTGAACACATATCGTATTTTTTGGTTGCTGCAGCTTCGTGGTTCTACATTCCTGTCATGCACAACTTCGACGAGGACCTCGAGTTACTGTCCAGCATGGACATCATCACCATCTACTTCATACCAAGGCATCTTGGACCACTCCTACTACATCTCGTACCAGGGACTTAACGGGTTCACAGCGTCACCAGCGTTTATTTTATGATAAGTCTTAATACCACTAAATATATTCATTTCTGGGTCCCCTTTTTAATGTTATTCTTTCAGTAACTTTAGAAAACTTCATGTATAAACCTCAACTACTAACGAGTCAGAGCATGTTGATATGTCTTGTAGTCTAAGAGTCCAGCAATCACTGACTCGTGGCTGAGTCACAAGCCCCACCAAATCAAACTATGAACCAATACTGGCAACATCAAAAAACATTCGGAAATGCCATAGTAGACTGACTTAAGACCTAGTTGGTGAGAAACTTTATTGCATCCACTTAACAGCAAAATAGTGATCGTGTGGGATTCGATATGTCAGTCTTTGTTGCTAGATTAAGTCTGCAAAAATCGCACGTCGCACGATAACCATCTCTATTTGGTACTAGGTGAAGGGGGGGGGGGCGCATACGGGCTAGCTGACGCTCTAACGATGCCTAATCGCAGAAGTCAATCAAATGTATTTTTTGATATCGAAAGTTTGTCCGAGGACAGACGCCTAGGTCTGCTATATGCCAGTGGGCCTTGTGTTAGGATGGAATGGACGGCACTATGAAAAGGACATTCTGTCCGGAATGGGGTTCCACAGTTTGACATCATTATGATCGGAAATGGCGATTTGGATTTGTTATGCCGAGCAATACTGTGTAGTTCTTTAATTCATGTTGAATGCATCTGCGCATCGAACTGGTTGTGTAAAATGATGAGGGGATGATTTTCATGATGATGCCCAATAGTTTTAAACGCATATGTTATTAGTATTAATTTATAGTGGTTTGAAACTCTGAGGATGTTCGTGGATTTGAAATGAATACACGTATGTTTTTGAAAAGTAATATTATTGAATGTTCAACACACTTCCTGTTTAATAATTGTTATGTCATGTTATGTTTTGATAACTCCCTAGCCATGCCTCGATACCGGAGGAAAGTAGAGGTGGACCAGAGCTGAAAATGTTTCAGCTTATTATGGGGTCTCAAAATGCGTTTTAGATTAGATTGATTGAATAAGATGAGATGCAGAATTGATGATTACATCAAAAGTTGGTGGATCGAGTTCACTATAATGATTATATTACTAATCATTATCGAAGGTAAATGTTTTCCTGCCACTCTCCCTACACCAGCCTCGGTGCAGCGCGAAACTGGCCGGAAAGCAGTAGTGTTGAGGGAGCTGCTAGGTATTATTGTTCTGACTCCATTTAGGTCAAACAATGTACTTGTTCAGGAGGACGTTTTACCGAGCGAGTGGTGCAAACATTTTACTTATATAAAAAGAGGGGAAGTTAGGCTTGACGCATGCAGGTGTCTTATAAACAATTTGATGGTTTACAAATTGTAGATTATCAGAAGGGCACCAAATTAACATTATTTAGTACATGTGGCTTAATGGTACATGATGTAACAACGATATGAAAAAGAAGCTTAGTGCAACAAAAAAAAGCTGGCAATATATTATACTAGGTGACGAGGTTGGGCAAGGAAATACAGGCAATCATTACAAAGACTGCCAAGAAAGTGCATAAACATCACAGCAATCATGGGTGGTAAAACGTATTCATGATACGTACAAAAAAATTGAACGGTTTTCGCAAGAAATTGGCAGGAACTGAAGGACTATGCGTACAATTCTTTAAACCCATACGATGGCCACGAAAGCTCAGGCCATTATCTATTACTATTTATTGTAGATGTACATGAATATTGTAAATTGCACAGACAGGTCGGCATAGGTCGAACGATGGAAGGGAACACTTGAAATTGGCGCTCGTCTGCATGACTACGCATTACGCGGCGCGACACTGATCAAACCGCCAGCGCGGAACTCAATGAAATTAGGTCTGGTTGAAAGTAAGGAGCGTGGTGATGTTGGTTCGGAATTGATTTAATAATCCTGTGTACAAGGTAAATTATAGTATGGAAACATTATAATATTTAAAGTTATTTTACATAATCAATTCAACATCAATTGTTGTTAGAAAACACATTTCATAGTACATGGCTGCAGTGTCTCTCGCTCAAGGTCGGATAGATCAAAATATTCTTGTGACCAGGCTTTTGAATCAGCACTCCATAATCTGCAAATTGTTCACACACAAAAAAAGTGCTTAAGTCTTGTAGTTTACATGGTCCTGCAAATGTTAGAAGACAACAGCAGGTCTTTTGTTCTAAGCTAGGTTGCCATTTGAAAGACTCGATTAGTTCTGAAGTAGAACGTATAAGAGCGCTTCATGCGTCAATGTGATTTCTGTTTTTTAAAATGTCAAGGAAGGGAACGGTTCACGTCGATTTATGTAGAATTTGCCGAGCCGTGACTTGAACGTTTTGATTGTATAGCTGTGTTACAACCTCGGCTGGAAGCTTGTTCCATTCTTCGACAACTCTATGCTTGAAGAAATTGTGCGTGATGTCGAGTGAGAAACGCTTCCCAACGATTTTGTATAAATTATTTCTGATTACTCCGCTTGCATCTAGAGTGAAAAAGCTTGCTCGGACGACGTTTTCCTTACCCTTCATAATCTTCCACACCTCGATCATGTCACCTCTGACTGGACGCTTCGCTAGAGATTAAAGATTGTTTTATACGTAGTCTGTCTTCGTACGTCTTTCTAAGATATGGAGACCAGAATAGAACGGAATACTCGAGAAGCGGTCGAACAAATGCATTGTATAATTTAAAAATACTGTGTCTGTTTTGTTGGTGATATTGCGAAATATCATACCTAACATTTTGTTGCCTTTTTGGCAGCATCGTTACATTGCTGTCTGTTTTTTACGTCGTTACTAATGATGACTCCTTGATCTCTCTCTTCGGTGACAAGAATCAGTTTCTTTCCGGACACTGAATATTCATGCTTGAGGTTATGAGGACTGATGTGCATAACTTAACAACTATCCACATTAAATTTCATTGCCCACTTTTCTGACCAATCAACAATGTCCTTCTATATTTTCCTACAGTCTTAGTACTATCTGCAAACTCGCTAATGTTCGAAAGCACGTTTCTCCCGAGATCGCTTATGAATATTTTGAAGAGAACTGGACTTATCACGGATCTTTGAGACTCACCGTTTGCAATAATACCCCAAGGGGAGGAAGCTCTGTTGAGTACAGCTCGCTGCCGTTTGTCTGTGAGCCAACATTGTATCCAGTTATTAAGCTCGCCTCGAATAGCGATGCTGTGCAATTTACTAATTAAGCGCGTGTGAGGAACTTCATCGAAGGCCTTTTGAGTCAAGGTAAATGATATCGATTGGAGAATTTGTGGCGTAAATTTCAATTATATTCATGGAAAAATGCAGCGGGCTCGTAAGCAATGAACGATTGTGTCTAGAGCCATGCTGAGAGTCACCTGTCAACTTGTTTGATTCGAAGAATTCTGTGATGTTTTCGGTTGTCATACTTTCCATCAATTTGACAATGACTCAGGTGACACTTATTGGTCGGTAATTTTTGGGACACTTGTTGTATTTTTTTTTTAAATTGATGTGACGTTGGCCTCTTTCCATTGAAATGGCAAGTGCCATTTGTGTGAGATTTTGTGGAAATGTTTGAACGCTGTTCGGCGATTTCGTTCTCAGTATTTTTCAGTATTCAGGGATGAACTTGGTCTGGAATTGTAGATTTTGTAACTTGCAATTTATTTCCTCAGGGGAAAACTGCACTGTATTGAGGGCTTTAATTGGTATTTCCCTTATGATATCCTGTGTATTAGGAGTATCCTGATTTTCTAACTTAAATACAGTACAAAAATGTTGGTTTAGTAGGACACTCATGTTAGTGTCATTTGATTCTAGCTCACCAATGTTGGTTTAGTAGGACACTCATGTTAGTGTCATTTGTTTCTAGCTCATCAATGTTGGTTTAGTAGGACACTCATGTTAGTGTCGTTTGTTTCTAGCTCACCAATGTTGATTTAGTAGGACACTCATGTTAGTGTCATTTGTTTCTAGCTCATCAATGTTGGTTTAGTAGGACACTCATGTTAGTGTCATTTGTTTCTAGCTCACCAATGTGGTTTAGTAGGACATTCATGTTAGTGTCATTTGTTTCTAGCTCACCAATGTTGGTTTAGTAGGACGCTCATGTTAGTGTCATTTGTTTCTAGCTCACCAATGATAGTTTAGTAGGACACTCATGCTAGTGTCATTTGTTTCTAGCTCGCCAATGTTGGTCTAGTAGGACACTCATGTTAGTGTCATTTGTTTCTAGCTCACCAATGTTAGTTTAGTAGGACACTCAGGCTAGAATAATTTGTTTCTAGCTCACCAATGTTGGTTTAGTAGGACACTCATGTTAGTGTCATTTGTTTCTAGCTCACCAATGTTGGTTAGTAGGACACTCATGTTAGTGTAATTTGTTTCTAGCTCACCAATGTTAGTTTAGTAGGACACTCATGTTAGTGTCATTTGTTTCTAGCTCACCAATGTTGGTTTAATAGGACACTCATGTTAGTGTCATATGTTTCTAGCTCACCAATGTTGGTTTAGTAGGACACTCATGTTAGTGTCATATGTTTCTAGCTCACCAATGTTAGTTTAGTAGGACACTCATGTTAGTGTCAGTTGTTTCTAGCTCACCAATGTTAGTTTAGTAGGACACTCATGTTAGTGTCATATGTTTCTAGCTCACCAATGTTGGTTTAGTAGGACACTCATGTTAGTGTCATTTGTTTCTAGCTCACCAATGTTAGTTTAGTAGGACACTCATGTTAGTGTCATTTGTTTTTAGCTCACCATAATTGTCTCAAGAGAACCTATTACATATTTTTTCCCTTCAAAATTTAGTAAAATAACAATTTTTGATTAGTTATGGCTTGCGCCGCAATTTAATTTTCATAATTTTTAATTTTACGTTTCATACCCTACATTATAACTCTTGCAACCTGGCTTTCTGGGTACGATAGACGAGGGTGATATGACACTTCGTATGTTTACCGACTACTTGAATCGGTACTATGTCGTGTCTGCTTCTAATATTTGCAGAGTATTTTTTTACGAGGAACAACACTCATCCGCCCTCTCGGCCTTGTCTATCAATGTGAAATAGTGAAAATTGTGACAATTCGACTAAATAATAACTGGTTGCGCTATTTCATCAACGATTCTGTGATTGTTATAATGTCGACATTTCATCGTAAGCAAGGATACCTAATTCTTTGATTTGGTATCGGAGACTTCTAGCGTTTACATAGCAGCATATGAGGGTACCGGCGGTCACAAGAACTCTGTTATTTTGACTTGTACTTCGTCTACTTTCACGCGTTGTGTCTGCGGCAAGAGTTTTTATTTTCGTTTGCGCGGATCGTACTAGCGGAGCAGCAAATCCTGCCTTTACCTCGAGTCGAATTGATATCAGGAAATCTTTGGCTAGGACCTTCAATGATGTTTTGATGGGCAATAGTTGTGTATCTAGGGCTAGCACGGGCGGAGGCACTCCTGGCATAGTTTTGGGTTGAGTATCGAGTACGGTTTTGACTTATTTTCAGTGACGAGTCTAGCGCCGAAGTTCTTAAGAATGTTTTCGAGGGTATCTAGTACATAAGTGTTTATGCGAGCCTTGTCGAAGATTTTATTGTCATAGTACTTTTGGTCGATTATCATTTTCCAATGAGAAGAGAATGGAATTTTCAGAGCTTCGCAGAAAGCTGCTAGGCGATTGTTAAGATTATATCATCTTGCTTAACTTGTATCTACTTTGGTTCGGATGGAGCAGGATGCCAGTGAAATTGATGTTCGCGTTTGATCGTTTGATTTTTGATACTTTGAAATGGTTTTATAACTTACCCATATTTTTTCCGTCTGCGAAACATCTTTTGTTCCGACATGTAGAATAATTCATTTAGATGAAAGTATATTCTCCTTTTCGATTATGCCTCCAATCTTATCAACGTTCAAGTCTGTTGTGCCGATTTTTTTCAGTTGAACTCTTCCTTTTCACTGATTTGATTTCAAGGAGGTGACATTGTAATCATCAATCTCAATAATTTCCTCTGTATTCTGAGAGTCCATTTCATCGGGCAATACATCAAATCTGTTACGCGTGTCGGGTCGGATGTGGTGAGATAGAGCCCCAACGTGAGATGCATTGTCACTGCGTGGCTGTCTCACGGTTACTGCAGTTGACCTCAGTGCCACGTTATCTTAGACTAAGTGTTCGATCGATTTGATGAAGTCGTTCGGCTCTGCGTCTAGAGCTGTACGCTTCTTGGCAAATTCAGAATGAAGGTGCATCTAAAGATCATTCACTTGATTTAGGGTGGCCTCAGCATGTTTCTGTGACAGACGCTAATTCGCTGTTTATTATATATTTGAATTCGGGAAATTGATTCAGCAAGTTAGGTTTTCCAATTTTTAATTCAATTCCTAGCAATCGCGTATCCGTGTTGACTGTCTCTGTACTGGATGAGGCATTTGAGGCATGACTGATTTGTGGTTTCAGTTGTTTGATTTCCTCGGCCTGTCCGTAGAGCACAGTTGTGACAACAGCACCCTCATACAGCCCTCTCTTTGCTTCCATTCCCAACGTCCTGCAGCTCATTACACTCTTCAGTGCCCCCAACACTTAATACCCCTCATTCACTCGCGCCTTCACTTCTGTTTCCACTAGTTCAGTTATCTCCACAGGGGAGCCCAGATACTTAAAACACTGAACTTCCTCCAGAAGCTCTCCATTTAGGGCGAAACCAATTTCGCTCGCATCGAGAGTCCTCGAGCATCTCATTTCTTCACTCTTACCCACGTTCACTTGAAGCTTCCTTCTCTCACACACTCTACCAAACTTGTACACTAGCCTACATAGCTTCTCCTCCGAATCCGCAACCAGGGCCGTGTCATCAGCAAATAGCAACTGGCTCAACTGCCAACTCCGCCCATTCGTTTCCAACAGTTCCAAGCCAAGACCCAGCACACTCGCGTTCACCTCCTTGACCACTCCATCCATACAGAGATTGAAAAGCCAAGGAGACATCACGCAGCCTTGTCTCAGACCCACTTTCCATGTGAACCAATCACTTACCTCGCTCCCCACTCTGACACATGCTCGGCTGCCAACATAGAAACTCTGCACCGGTTTCAACAGATGTCCGCCCAATCCATACAAACGCAACACCCTCCACAGCGCTTCCCTGTCGATTCTGTCGTATGCCTTCTCCAGATCCATGAAGGCCCAGAACAAATCCTTTTCTTTGGCAAGGTACTTCTCACAGACCTGTCTCACTGCAAAAATCTGATCGGCACACTCTCTACCACTCCTAAAGCCACACTGTTCTTCTCCAATTGCGCAGTCCGTACTGTCTCTAATCCTTTTGATCAACACTCTCCCGCACAATTACCAACCACACATAACAGACTGATACCTCTCGAGTTGCAGCATTAATTTTTATCTCCTTTGCCCTCATATAGCGGAACAGTGCAGGCACTGCGCCACTCAATCGGTACCACGCCTGCCACACAACACAAGTTCAGTGACCTTACTAACCATTCGACAATCGTTACTCCACCTTCTTCAGGCACTCGGTCGCAACGCCATCCAAACCAGGGTCTTTCCCTGCTTTCATCTCGTCCACCGCCTCCTGCACCTCTTCCCTGGTAATGTCCGCAACAAGTTTTTTTCCCAAAACTGGCATCCGAGCACCACCACCCACAGCAACAATGTCAGCCTCTCTGTCATCCTCGACATTCAACAACGCATCAAAATACCCGGCCCACCTTAATTGGATGTAATGCTTCAAAAATTGGTAGGTTTTAGCTCTCGACACTGCATTTGGTTCCGGTTCCATGTTGCCTTGGAGAACTAATCTACCGGATTTGTGTTGAGTGATAGTGTTGAAATTCTTCAATAATTTAATATACATCTCAATTATGTTATCTAATCGAATGTCTTTACATGATGCTTATTCCCGCAAGTCTTACTTATATAAATGTTTGTAAGACGTTTGCAGTTTAGACACTTAAAAGTTATTGAGTAATTCAGGCTTCGTTAAGAGTCAGCGTTCTAATTCAGAATATTTGACTTTTTCGACCATTCACCACATCCACTTAAACATTTTTCACTTTAGGTCTGTAATGATGGCCTTAATCCTAACTCCTCCTAACCTAAAATTACCAAGGATTGTATATTTTTCCCCGTTTCATACTTATGTTAGGTATTTTATTCATTAATTTAACCTTCATCCTTATCAAATCTATCCACTTGACTCAGTAATTTTACCAATCTTTAGCAGATGGGGTGCCTACATATAAATATATTTTTTTCACTTCGCTTGTTACAAGTCCAGTAATATCGACCAGTTTCGAGTAATGTTAGGTCATCGCTCGTTTGTGGACTTTCGAGTTCAAAACTAGATACCTAGTTTGAGATGAAGTCGCCCGTTTGTATGATGATGGAAACAAATACGAATTACTTGTAACATCCAATCCATCAAAGATTGAAAATCTGACCACTCTGCTAACATATATGAGTTAAGATTGATTGCGAAGTAGAAATAATTAGGTGTAAGTTATCAAAGCTGCAAAGGAAAGATCAAAATGTAGAGACAAGTGGAGATACTTGTTATGCATTGTATAAAACAACGACTGAATATCGTACATAAGTTAAGTCAGGCTTGGTTTTTGATGATTTACTAGATCAGAATTGGATGTGTGTAACAAACTGCAAAGGATTGATAAAAAATTTAGAGACAAGTGGAGATATGTATTATGCGTCGTATAAAACATTGACTGAATACCGTACATAAGTTAGGTTAGTTCAGGAAAGGATGATTACTTCTTTTAACATAACATACCATGAAGCTGCTGCACATAAAAAATCTTGTAACAACAGCAAGGGATGTTGTTCTATAGGTTAGGTTACGTTGCGTAGGTATTAATGCATCCGGCAGTGTATGGTAACCCTTTTGCACAAAAATGTATGTAAATGCCTACATTATACCGACATTGACCTTGAATATGCCTACATTATACCAGCATATGCCGGCATATGCCGGCATATGGCGGTATCAAACCGTGATAAAATGCATGAAAAATCTCGAACATTGAAGGAAACCGAATTATCAATTGGGGTAATGAAAGGGTGTCAAGTATAAGAAGTGTAAAATTGCATAATAAAAATCAAATGTATATATGACTTTGTTTTAAAAATATTGGTAATGAAACATGAGGAGATAGAATCATGTCACCTAAGATTGAAAAATCCGACCTCTCTGGTAATATATATGAGTCGAGATTGATTGCGAAGTAGAAATAATTAGGTGTAAGTTATCAAAACTGCAAAGGATAGATCAAAATGTAGAGCCAAGTGGAGATATGTATTATGCATCGTATAAAACATTGACTGAATACCGTACATAAGTTAGGTTAGTTCAGGAAAGGATGATTTCTTCTTTTAACATAACATACCATGAAGCTGATGCACATAAAAAATCTTGTATCAATGGCAGGGATGTTGTTCTATGGGTGATGTTATGCTGGGTAGGTATTAATGGATCCAGCAGTGTATGGTAACCCTTTTGCAAAATGTGTGTAAATGCCAACATTATACCGACATCGACCGTGAATACGCCTACATTATACCAGCATATGCCGGCATATGCCGACATATGCCGGCCTATGGCGGGATCAAACCGGGAATACAGCTACATTATAGCGGCATATGCCGGCATATGGCGGGATCAAACCGTGAATACAGCTACATTATAGCGGCATATGCCGGCATATGGCGGTAACAAACCGTGATAAAATGCACGAAAACTCGATCGATACTATATAATTCCTGGTTAGAAAAGATTAGGATTGGTTAAGATGATTAGTTCTTTTCACCTAACATGACATGAAGTTGGTCCACATTAGATATCTTGTAACAATAACAAGGGATATTGTTATGATGAAAAAAAACGTATATCAGAGGTGAAGTGCCTCAGATGTTAACCGATCCTGTATATGCATTCAAAATGTGTGTGTGTGTGTGTCTACATTGTATCTGTAACTATCCCTGTATACGACGTCATTATACCGTGCCCGGTCCTGTATTTGCATACAAAGCGTGTATGTGTGTACCTGGTGTGTGACATTAGAAGAAAAAATATGTAAAATAGAGCCGTGTGGAATGGATTTGATATGTACATCGCACATAATAATGACTAAATATCATACATTTCCATCAAACTTGAATGAGAATATATAATTATTGGTTAAGTTGGTTAGAATGACTAGATCTTTGAACCTAGCATCGCGTATAACTGATCCACAATAAAAATGTAACAAATTGAAGCGCATTAGTTCTCTTGGATACTACCTACTGAGTCTCATCCGAACATGTAACAGAGAAATCGATAAATTCTGGAATCTAAACATCTGGAAAAGGATATTTGCTGGACCTAATTGGAGAAAATGGATTCAACTGCTTTTGATATGATAAATATACAGCCCTAGTGGATAGATTCATACATATCAATATCATACATAACCATCAAACTTGATTATAATACATAACTATTGGATGGACTAGGTTAAGATGCCTAGGTAATAATGTATTTGGCAGTGTATGGTAACACTTTTTGCATTCATCGATATCTGATCCATGTTGTCGTATATTGATATATATTTCGTTAATTATGGACCTTAGACATGACTAATATCCTAGTTCTTGTGGATTGCGGACCTTACAACGCAGATCTGTAGTAAATATGTTGGAGTGAATTTATTCAATATTTGATATAATAGACGAAAATGGTAGGAGCATCACATACATCATTACAAAAAAATCATATTCCAACAGTAAAACCATGCATAAATTTTGCTAACGCTTTAACACTCGTAACACTTACTGACGAATGGAGTAAGCTTACATAAACGTTTTGAACTCGAAAGTCCACAAACGAGCGATGACCTAACATTACTCGAAACTGGTCGATATTACTGTACTTGTAACAAGTGTACTTGTAACACCATCTGCTAAAGATTGGTAAAACTACAGAGTCAAGTGGATAGATTTGATAAGGATGAAGGTTAAATCAATGAAGAAAATACCTAACATAAGTATGAAACGGGGAAAAATATACAATCCTTGGTAATTTTAGGTTAGGATGAGTTAGGATTAATTCCATCATTACAGACCTAAAGTGAAAAATGTTAAAGTGGATATGGTGAATGATCGAAAAAGTCGAATATTCTGAATTAGAACGCAGACTCATAACGAAGCATGAATTACCCAATAATTTTTAAGTGTCTAGACTGCAAACGTCTTACAAACATTCATATAAGTAAGACTTGCGGGAATAAGCATCAAGTAAAGACATTCGATTGGATAACATAATTGAGATGTACATTAAATTATTGGAAAATTTCAACACAAACACTCAACACAAATCCGGTAGATTAGTTCTCCAAGGCAACATGGAACCGGGCCCAAATGCAGTGTCGAGAGGTAAAACCTACCAATTTTTGAAGCATTACATCCAATTAAGCGTATTTTATACCCAACATCCCGCAAACTTAGGCGAAAAATGTAAAACAAGACGTATACAATAGCTAAATAAGATTTTCTACTCTACCCTAAGCAACAATGATTAACTATTTTATACGATGAATCCTACCACACTCAGATGACAAATCCTAGTCCAATATCCTACGTGATCTGGTTCATGAATAAGAATATACACATATATAACAGCCATACTAAAAATATTTGACATTTAACACCGAGTTGCTATGCCTCTAGCAGTACAAAATCCAAGCCCACTGTGTCATAAAAATGAACTCTAAAATGCTTTACTAGGTCACTTCTCAGCAATCTACCACTGATATATAACGAAGTTATAGGTAACATCCAGTCATGATACGATGCCACAGACGTACCTCGCATCTGTTAACCTATCGTCTCTGAACAGCCTCGAACAAAGACACATCCTCTACATAACCAAAATCTAGACACATGTACATTGGTCAAGAATGAGTCTCAGAGTGTGTGTGGCTATAAAAAGCTAGGTTCCTGTTTATTGATGACTTAAGTAAACCACTACAACGATGAGTAGCTTGTCGCATAACCTCACTAACAAACTCATGGAACTTAAGATCGACGTCTACAAGGCCATACATAATTCACGTTGAACATAGATGAACTCCAAAATGACAACCAAAGAGTGTAAATCACCTCTACACTAGGACCCCTCCATCCAGTAAATTATCATCTAAACGTTAAACAACATATTTGCTAGGGATCAATGACGAAAATTCCACAAAGATGCAGTACAGACATACACCTCTTAAACACACATTCCAATGATTTTCGTGGAAAAAAAACACAACATCAACAATATATATATAAATAGCTAAATAAGATCCTCGACTCTGCTGTAACCGACAATAAAATTGTACTACAATGGGAATACATCCTAGTAAATCGGTTTACTTATACGAACAGGCATAAACAAAACTAGAATTTTGTCCAGGGGACTCTCTAACTCCTCCTAAATATTGAAGAATGGTCGTACAATAAATATACAATACCCTAACAGCAAGACCAAGTTGTAACAAATCGTCTGTTATATACCTATAATAACCACGTCAAATATTGTATCCGGATGAAAGAAGATATATATATCACTAAAAATAAACAATATCTAACCAAATAAAACCTGAAATAATGTTCTATATTGTAGATACAAATGTAATATAATCCGATATTGTACAAATAACCAACATATTGCATTAAAGATGGGAATTCAACAGAGAACATACAAAACTGAAAGACCTATACTAAAAGTCACGAGATATAACAAAGCAAGAAGATTCATTCTCAAGCATATCCAAAACATACATTTAAACCGTGATGAAGGAGAATGAACTAGCACGTAACCAAACAAACAAGACATGTGAATAAGATACCAAGACATACGAGCGACACAACTGAAACCTAAAGTAAATAGGGTATAGTACATACAAAATCTAATGAAATTAGCCTCAACTTCTGTCCAAAACAGGGTTAAATTAACATCTCTTTAACTAAAGTAACCACGGCTTAATCGTAACAGAATTTCACATCTACATATATAAATACCCAAATAATGCGATAACGTACCAATTATGCCTGAAATAGCTTGCTACATGGATGCTGCAAGCCTAAAATACCCTAAAATGCCTAAAACTGTATGAGTAAACTGATCGAAATTCCGAAAACAATACAAATTCAACTCAAATCAATTTATCATTACTAAGTATACATAACATAATATTTTAACTTACAGTAAATCCATATCGTTCAGGTATTTTCCCTATTGGAACACCGCATTAATGGAACACTGATATAAATGTTTCAAAACTGGATAATGCAAAATGGGGTACATAGATTCTCGACCGTAGGTGCTGCATCATCCCACAATACATACCTCAACTCGCCAATAATCAGACAAATAAACCATACTATTTATATAGATGTTATATACATATGAAATAAATAGATGGGAAACACAGAACCTTGCCTGCAATCCTACCTTCAGGCTGGTACAAACAGGACCGTTTGCACACTAAGGCTGCAAATTGAGTTATAAGACATGCCTACCTCACTAATCCTATAAAAGAATATATAGTGATAAATTAAAATAGCATACAAAAATATCCCAACCCCCCACCGCTACGAACTCACCAATCAAGCATCGATTGAGTCAATTATACTCTTTAGTGATTCTTCTCTAGGAATGATTCAGTCATCCTGTAAATATTGTATATATTTTCCTTCATCGGTTAGCTCACAAAGAAATACGAATGAATGGGTTACTGCAGGAGTAAGTATAGCTTAGCGCAAGGATACTGATTAATACAATCGGATAAAAAAATAAAAATAAATAATTGAATCTATGCTACATGTAAAATTGATCAACAGCGATCAACGTAGAAAATGATATCGAGGTTGAAAATTCATCATGAAGTTGTCTGGAAATCAACAATCGTGCAAGAAGAATATGTGTGGAGTCTTGACGTTTAATACAGCTTGTAAATTATTATGGAATTGTAATTATCAATAGAAAATATCTTATAAATGTATGTTTGTCAATATCCCCTAAAAACATTCAGAGGACACAGCATTGAAATGCAATATGAAATCAACGAAGTTGCAATATCCCCCCAAGCATTGAAATGCTAATACCCTTCTGTAAATATATAACCCGTTAACATGTAAAAGCTTTCCGCTCACTGACTCACGCACCAAAACAGTTCCGGTACCCTACGCCCCCCCCCCACCCTCCGTTTCTGCGCGAACCCCTGAACGGACGGTTGAGTCAAGTTGCATGCATCGCGCCCTACCAAGCCCACCAAAATGACTCTCGAATGCCGTTTTCGCGGCTGTATATACTACTCTCGTGACTTAGAACTTAAGGGAGCAATTGGATGGAGTCGGCAGTTGTTTACAGAGTTGCTGTTTACGGATGATATGGCACTGGTGACAGATTCTGAGAAATCTGAGTTTGACAGTGTGTGTGTGAGGAGGAAGCTGTGAGCTTATGTGGGTAAGAGTGAAGTAATGAGATGTTCAATTAATATCGATGCAAGCAGAATCAGTGCCCAACTAAATGGCGAGATATTGTAGGAAGTTCAGTGATTTAAGTACCTGGGCTCTAATGTGGATAAGACTGAGCTGGCCGAAACTCAGGTGAAGTCGCGTGGGGTAGTTGTCCCAACTGTGCTCTAAGGAGCTGGATCATGTGGGTGAGAACAGAAGAGATGAGAAAGTTGAATGATTCCCTTGTGAAATGTTTTAGGCACACAACGAGAGTGACGCTGAGAGATAGGATCAATAACGACGCAATTTCATTTAGATTTACGAGTTTTGAGGGGGTTCGGGCACATGTTGAGGATGGATGGTGTGAGATTGGTGTCAATGATGATAAAGGCGGAGGTGAGTGAACGTAGGTCTTGAGGTAGACCGGAGTTTGAGTGGATGGATGGCGTGAAACAGGCGTTATGAAGGAGAGAGATAAGACCGTGCAATGGATGGGCGTGAGTGGAGAATAACTGTGAGTGGAATAGTATTGACGCTGCCCTAATGGGCTCTCCCGCACTTGGCTTTGCGTTGAAAAACAGGATAATGCCAGGAATAAATCAGCTCCACTATCGGGCCCTGCTGTTGACCCTGACATCGGACCGCACTCCTGACCCAGAGTGTGTGTTGCGGGATCTCCCGGCCAGACACTCTACAGCAAAAAGATTAAGTTTGTTTGAGTGTGAGTGTATGATAGAAGTGTTAGGTGCTTCTTGCAGCCAGCAAGCCTCTTACTGGTGAACTCGGCCTAGTGTCCGTATCTGTATCAGGAGTATGGCGTACTCTTGACATCTTCTGAACCATCCTTCAAACAATTAACGATGTTGCGAGTAGTTTTAGTGCATCAATTCAAGTAAATTGGTCGAGTCCCACCAGCACGACGGGCATTGGTGCAGCCTTGCGGTGAAATGTGCAATTGCTTTGTAGGCATGTATACCTTCTATATTCAAGAGACCTGGAAAGGAGAGAGGAAGGGAAGAGGTCCCAAATTAGAATGACTTCTTTGAGGCATAATTGAAACCTCTGTAACAATATTCAGATGAGACCTAATGGGATAAATAGAGCCTTAATGGCGAGGTCTCTATTGTGACGAGATGACGCCTTGCGCCCTTTGATGTCGGGTAGAGATCCTCAGCCGCATTGTGACGAGATGACTCCTTGTGCCCTCTGGTGTTGGGTAGAGATCCTCAGCCGCAGTGTGATGAGATGACGCCTTGCGCCCTCTGGTGATGGGTAGAGATCCTCAGCCGCATTGTGACGAAATGACGCCTTGTGCCCTCTGATGTTGGGTAGAGATCCTCAGCCGCATTGTGATGAGATGACGCCTTGCGTTTTCTGGTATTGGGTAGAGATATTCAGCCGCAGTGTGATGAGATGACGCCTTGCGCCCTCTGTTATTGGGTAGAGATCCTCAGCCGCATTGCGACGAGATGCCTTGCGCCCTCTGGTGTTGGGTAGAGATCCTCAGCCGCATTTTGACGAGATGACGCATTGCGCCCTCCGGTGTTGGGTAGAGATTCTCAGCCGCATTGTGACGAGATGACGCTTTGCGTCCTCTGATGTTGGGTAGAGATTCTCAGCCGCATTGTGATGAAATTACGCTTTGCGCCCTTTGGTGTTGGGTAGAGATTCTCAGCCGCATTGTGACGAGATGACGCTTTGCGCCCTTTGGTGTTGGGTGGAGATCCTCAGCCGCATTGTGACGAGATGACGCCTTGTGCCCTCTGATGTTGGGTAGAGATTCTCAGCCGCATTGTGACAAGATGACGCTTTGTGCCCTTTGGTGTTGGGTAGAGATTCTCAGCCGCATTGTGACGAGATGACGCTTTGCCCCCTTTGGTGTTGGGTGGAGATCCTCAGCCGCGTTGCGATGAGATTACGCCTTCAACTTTCCGGTGTCAGTTAGTGAACGGCCATTCGCCGTTGCCACCTTGTGGTGGGTGAGATTACGCACCAGAGCGGTGACATGAAGTATAACAAGTATCGTTATTTCCCACAGTCACTTTGTATGCCAAAGGGCACATATATTGAAATTCGAGCGCTTATTACAAACCTCTTATATTCGTATGGACTGTCCATAGTTTTCGACCAAACTCGCTTCCTAGATATTGAGCTTATCCTGATTAATATTTCCTAATCTGTTCAAAGGACGTAAGTTTGTTCCAGTAAACCTTATAGGATGTCCTAGTAACCACCGTGTGTGTCTGCATATATAAACCTTCCTAGCCTCCTGACCAAGGGAACCGTTAGCCTCGCCAGAGAATGCAGAAGTTGCATTTGGCATAGATTGAAAGCTGGTGGGCTTGTCAAAGGAAGCTTGGGATTGTGTAGGGAAGCATATAATCAGGAGAAAGAGTAAGGATCTCAAAAAGTTACTCACGTCAATCGACCTCCTTTGCTGGATGTGGATGGAAGTTATAATCCGTTACTATGGTGATGAATGTAGACAGTTTTCGGTTTGAATCCCTTTGCAAAGTATTAACCAAGTATGATACGCGTAGTGCAAATTAAGTTGTTATGTGTTCAACATACAAAAGAGTTCTTAGGTAATGCCAGATGGGTTTTTTGGTACCAGTTCTCTATGATAT
>SDVV010004274.1:0-20372 GCA_016164225.1 Gammarus roeselii
TTATTAGAGAGCCCTGTCTCTCTATTAATCCAGTCTCTCAAGTGGGTACAATTCACAGTCACTCAAGGAGTGAGTATTCTGACTTGAATATTTTAAATGTGGCTAATATTATTTCAAGGTTAATGTTTTTATATGCACAAATATATTTTTTACCTGTGACAAATTTAGTTTTTCATTCTTGGTTGCATGTATCTGACCCATTCCTTTACACTTAGATGATGACCAGGCTGAAGAGAGCTTCGTATTCGCCACAGATGCTGGCGAGGAGCCTGTGTTGCTACATGATGATGGAGCCAGTAATTCCAATCAGGACTTGCCTGAAGAAGTACTCCAAGTGCCTAAATACACCTCTGTGAGTATCCTCAAGAAAACTCTGTTGCTGTTGATGATGCTCCCAGGGTTGGTCATTTGAAAAAAATTGTGTTGTTTTGATTTTGCGTGATTTTATTTCTACAATGTTCTGATAGCAATTATATGTCAAGTAATCATAGTAGTTAATATGACTATTGTCCATAATAAGGAACCTGAAAATAAACTAGATCATGTTGTTTGTGTTATTGTTCTTGTTCCAAAATTTCAAGTCTATCTCAAAAAGTATTTGAGATACAGGACTGAAACTTAGATCAGTGGAAAGTAGACAAAATGAATCAACCTAGTGTACATTTTTTTCCTGATTTATCCATGAAGAGTGTAGAAATGAATTTTGCGGTGGACCAGTCAATTTTGATGTATAGTACACCAATCATCAGAGGCCAACTACTAGAGTACAGCCGTAGTGTGGTTGCATTAAAATTTTGATTAATTGATTTTTGGTGAATTTGAAAAAGAATGACTACATTTATTTTTTTACTTTTAATCTGCATCACCCCATACCTCAATTCTATAAAGTTTTTTCATATTTTATATTTTTTGATTGATGACAATTTTTTTGGAAAGTGTCCCAGTTAGTCAATGAATAATGCATTTATTATATTATAATTTATATGGTTTGACTCTCTGATCTCTGATCCTATCACTCAAATGATCTAACAAATTACTAAATAATTAGTAATGGTGCATAAAAAATGAACATCAATTATTAGCATTGCCAAATTCAAGCATTTTCATTTTTTCACAGAATTTTTGTGAGATTCATTTTTTTCATGCATATTTAATTAGGCAAATTCAAGCTTCCACACAAAAATTTAAGCCTATTGAAGCATTTGAACATCCTGTTGACTCACAATGCCTTTCAAAGGCTCAGAATCTAAAAAATAATAAAAAAAAAAATGAAAAAAAAAAAATGAAAAAAATCATAGGATTACACTCACAAAATCATTGATTCAATCACTTGATTTTTTCCATTCGATTTAATCAGTGCCAACCCTGCTCTGGACTTTGTTAGATTTGTAGTTATCAGCATGGTGCTCAATTATGTAACCTACTGCACTGTGCTATTAGCTGTGTTTCCTTCACATAAGCAATGGATGAAATCATTTAGTTTTATGTTTATCCAGATGCCAGTGTTCTTGTTTGGTTGCCATTTTTCTGAAAAGTGTCACTACCAAGCCACTTCAGCTCAGAACAGCTGCCCTTCATGTGCATGAATTTGTCCAAATTTCATTTTTATTGAGATTTATTAATATTTTTTAAATCCCTGGCTCTTCGTTCTGAAAATGCAAATTTTTAATGTCTGTGGGTATGTTCAACATCATGCCTGAATTCCAAATGCTGGAGCTTTGCCAATAATGCATGAATTTTGGTATGTTGATTCAAATTGCTGGTGTCTAAGATGGCAACTTGTTAATGGCTGTGGGTTTGTTCCTCATCATGTCTGAATTTCAAATGTTGGAGCTTTGCCAATAATGCATGGATTTTGGTATTTTAAGAAGGCAAATTTATGATGTCTTAGAAGGCAATTTGTTGATGTCTGCGGGTTTGTTCCACATCATGACTGAATTCAAAATGCAGAGGCTTTGCCAATAATTGAGGATTGGAAGTTTCAAATGAGACAGTTGAAATTTATGCAGGGACCATTTATGCCTTTCTAATACGTACTTGAATTCTGGGAGCTATCACTCCTTTACTAAATTGAGCTATGAACATTTTATTTGTTATGCTCAAACTCAGGAGGATAGACTGTTTAGTTATGTAGATGAAACTTCTAATGTTGAAACTCTCTCAACAAAATAAGTGTTTTTTGTTTTGTAGCTCAACATAGACAAACAGCAATTATTACATTAATATGCAATGCTTCACATCTAGGTTTCCAAAAACTTGGATCCTCTTCATTAGAATGATCAATATTTTGGCATTTGTCTGCTCCTACTCCAAATGTCATGTATGAGGATAACATGTATAAACATCCTGTAGGCATTGTTAGTAGCTACTTCACAGGTTTAAAATTACAAATTTCTAATGTAATATAAATAAAATACAAAGTGATCCAGTTTTGCTTTTGAAATCCTTCACCTCCTGACATTTCAAGGCCCAACAGGCTAGTGTTGTTGCTTGCATCTCTCTCTAGTGTGTATGTGCAAATCTGCCTCACATCATTCCTTAACTGAACACACCTGCCTAATCCATTATGTATGTACTTTGCCATTACATATCACAGGCAGGGCTTCACATCAATTTAAGGCCATAAATAAACAAAGTGAGAATACAACACCTATGAGGTATCAAAGTTTTTGAATTGTTATAATTTTTTAGCTATACTAATTACTATGCAGCTGTGCAAAAACCTATTTGTTGTTATAGTTGCATGATCTCCACTAACTCATCATCCGTTTGTTTCACTTTTATTGATCACCACTCCTACTAAGGACAAGAGTACAAATTTGCTAGTGCTTCATATTTTTGTTATCGCTTTGAAACAATTTTTTTATTTAATGATCTTTATCAATGCCTGTTATTAAAAATTAATCCTTGGTGATTATTCCTTCAACTTTTATCACCCTAGGTATTTACTGGCTTCCTCACTACCCCCGAATATAACATGGATACGGGTAAGCACATCGCAAACGATGTCAAGCCAAAACGGACCTGCTTTAACTGCCTTGGAGACCACAATGTCCAGGACTGTCCAGAGGCGCGCGACCAGAGAAAAATTGCAGAGAACAGGCGTACTCATATGGCTAACAGACCCGCCACATCAGTGTGAGTGACCATTCTTGAGAGTTTGGCTCTACATCATTATGTTCATAATATTACTAAAGCCTATTGCTTATGCACGGCTATTATTAAAAACATCTGTCCTGTGCTCACTATTGATAATTATCAGAGAACAGTTCTTCCATGCACTTTTTTTTAACCCTTTCACTTTCATTTTCTCAATTCTTACTATTCTCATGTGTGGGGTTCCCTGCATCTGTGCAGACTTCATGCAGCATTAAATACTTCTTAACCAACCTCATATTTTTTGGGCTGAATGTTTTTGACTTTATTGCAGTTGATCGCAACATTTAATATAGCATTCCTCCCCCTCACTTCCCGACCACGTAGGCGATACCACGAGCTTTTCAGTAGCAAATATGGCCACCTCACCCCCGGTCAGCTGTCGCCTGAGCTGCAACACGCACTCGGCTGTGAGTCGCACCAGCTGCCTGAGACGGTGTACAGGATGCGTGTTTTGGGCTACCCTCCAGGCTGGCTCATGGAAGCGCGGGAACAGACAGGAGAGCTGGCGCTATATGGCGGAGACGGCCGAGGTAATAAATAAGCAAGATATTTCAATGACTACATTTAACATTCATGGGTACAGAAGAGCAATCAACTAATTCCTTGTTCAGTTTTGGGAGGCACACCAACTGGAAGTTGAGTTCTGATTGTATTGTTTGTTTGCATTTAGTCATAATTATTTGCTTGTGAGAAGCAATGTGTTTAAGGGCGAACATCTCGCAATTTTGTTTACTAAAGTTGAAATATGCAACATAGTGATGCATTAAAAAATGAACACGATTGGACAACCTATTTTTGAGATGTCACCTCTTGATGTTGAAGGCTTGTAATGTCATGAACCATTTTTCATGAGACAATGTCAAGGAAAACAATTGGTGATGTCACAAACTTCAAGTTCAAGAGGTGATTGGCCAATACAAGTTTGTTCAATCCATCGCGTTGCATATATCCTTAATGTAGACACAAAAAATATTAGCATGACAATCACCCATGAATTTGATTCTTCTACTGTTCATAACATTTGTTGATGAGTCCCTTATGGATTTACTGTGGAGTCATAACTCAAGACTTATATTCATAGATTTCCCATACCTCTATATTTCATTTAGACATAATGCAGTTTAGGTCAGCAATTTTGTATTTCCTAAAGCATTTCATCATATCATCAGAGTTGTTATGTCTGCTTTGTAATTTTTTTCTTATTGTGTATGGCCTCTGTCCATCATCCTTGGATCATACCAACGTGATCTCGCCTATCGGCCCTCCTGTACTGCCTCATATGCTCAGAAGCTCCCTTCTCCAGCTGTGTGTCAGCCCGGAGGTGAGGACGGGGAAGTGGCGGGCGGCGCCAAATACCGCTCGGAGAAACTCATCGAGTACCCAGGCTTCAACTGCCCCATGCCACGGAACATCAAGGAGGTCAGTTGTCCCACCATTCCTCGTTGATTCCGTCTTCTCCTACCTCGTAGTTTTTGTCCGAAGCTGGTTGCCTGCTCGTAAATTTACGAGGCTCTAAGTACTATTTGTTCTTACTTGCGACGTGAAGTCAGTAGTGATAGTCGTATGAAAGAGGCTCGTTTCATGGTTTGTCTCATGGACCCTTCCAATGAGTTATATAATCTTGTTGTGCATAGTATTCTGTGATGCAAATTTACCTTCTATTGATGTTAGGCTATCTCTATATCCATTATTATTATTATTTTTTCAACTTTTGATTGAATGTTTGAATTATTCAATTAAATACAATTTTTAGTCAATTCGGGTAACTAGCAGCTGGTGTTGCAAACATGAGCATATTACTCACATGTCAGTACCACTCAAGCCTATTTTTCCCAATGCGGTTTCAGGAGAGTCGCTGGTACGACTTGCCACTGATGCAACCTAAGCACAGCCTCGAGCAGTGGCGGAAGGTGATGGACCGTAACCGCGTCACTCCGTACCGCAAGAGGAAGATGAGGCCCGAGAACACCGGCGCCATCGATTCTGCATCCTCCGCGATACTGTCTTTGGACGACACCACGACCGGTAGCGGTGAGTGACGTGGATAGTTGGTGATAGAGGGGGACTGGTGCTGAGGACAGCTGCAGAGGGTTCAGATAATATAAAACCATTGAAGCCATTGAGTTTGATGGCGCGTTCTACAGATGTCTGACATCATGATCGGTGGATTGCTATACCTAGGTATGGATTTGTTTTATTGTCTATTGATGATTTGGCCACAAGCCCCAAAATGTTAGGCGACTCCGTCATGGGACGGCCCTTGTTTTACACAATACTGGCCATCACACATCAACTCAACTGCTGGTTAGACATGACATGGATTTGATTGCAATCTTAGCTATATATTCTTTGGTTGAATTGAAATGGTCATTCTATTTCACTGCAAATGTAATCAACTGTGTTCTGTGGGTTTCGGGTTTCTTAAAGCATGCATTATATAATGTGTTGTGTTATTGGTCCTTCTGGAAGAAGCTGAATTGAATATCTCTTTATGCTTAAAAGAAACAATTTCTTTGCCCTTTGACAAAGAGAAAATTTCCCGAGTTGCAATTTATGTTCGAAAGTAGAGATTTATGTTTCTCATCTGAAAAAGTAAATTTAAATTGCTGTTACAACCACCCAGAAGAGTTTGTTATTAGTGACCAAGTTGCACGTCAATGTTTTCAACTTTCATATTAGGTGAGCTAACTTCTCATTTATTAAGGAGTTATATGAACATAGCTACTGTAAATTGCTGATCTAAAATTTCATATCCCAATACAAATATGTATGGTTTTTAATATCCCTTCCAATGGGAATTGCTGTGTTGGAATCTCGATTTTTATTGTGATCTCAACTGCTCAATTTTTCTCGAACCGGATGTAGATCATTACACGGTTCCCACATTCAGCATCGCAAAAGCTCTAAGTTTGAGTGCATGAGAGAAGTGTGAGATGCGTCTTTTTGTCGGCCACCCTCTTTCCTATGAGATTCGACCTTGTGCTTGTATCTGTAACATCAATATCTGACATCGGATAACATCTTGGTGTGCTCATTCCTCACATTTGAGTTGAATATTCGTGTCATTATTTCTCTGTACTGTCATGACCTGACAACCAAAATCATATAATGCACACTTATGGTACCCTCGAAAACAGTGATTGGCTTCCATCTTATAAGCAAATAAAAACACGAGTGCACCTTAATGCCATACACCATCGCTCAATAATTTGTGTTCTGTTTTGTACAGATGTTGAATGCATCACCATTACTAGCAGCAGCAGCGTCGTCACCTCCACGCGTCAGAGTGAAGATGAAAGAGGCAGTCGCGAGGTGAGCCAATATTTACTGGGATGACAAGTGTGATTTGTCGTGTAGAGGTAATTTTATGATCGACTCACATTCTAAAAAAAAAAATCTTGTTCTGTGTTTAGAATGCCATAATTTTCTTGAAATTCGAGTATATACATTTTTCCTTCTAACAATTCACTGTTTGAATTAGAATGGGGAATGGGGCAGTCCTGAGGACAGAGTAGACGCGTGTTTCGAGTTAGGTCGGACACATGGTGAGCATGGATGATGAGATGGGTAAAATGGGTGATGAGAGCAAAGGTTAGTGGGCTAGGCCTGGAGGAAGACCGAAGTTTGGGCGCATCGATGGCGTGACGCATGTTTCATGGGAGAGAGGCTTCTGTGTGGAGGTAGCGGAAGAGCGTGAAATGAATAGGCTAGTTGGATGACCGATTGTACAGATACACACACTAGGCCAAATCCCCCGGAAAGGGCAGTAGCCGACAGCCCTGCTCGCCTCACACTCCTCTCATACTCACATAGATTAGCTATTTTGCGCTTGGTGGGACCGGCCAAAAGACTCCGCAACACACTTCGGGTCATGAGTGCGGTCCGAGGTTTGTGTCAGCAGCAGGGCCCGACAGTGTGACTGGTTTACCCCTGTTGCGCCACAGTGGCCGCCCCCTCCACCATCCACCCCACTCACGACTATACCGTTTCTCAACGGGATACCAAGGGCGGGAAAGCACATCAGGGCAGCGTCAATAAAATTATCCATTCACACGCCTATTCTCCACTCACGCCTATTCATTGCATGCTCTCTCGCTACCTCCACACTCGTTTTTCCTTCCTAACGCCTGCTTCACACCATCCATCCAAACTTCGGTCTTCCTCTAGTCCTAGGTCTACTAACCTCCGCCTTCACCACCCTTTCAACAATCTCCCTTCATCCATCCGAATCATCTCTGAACACGCGAATCTATTCTGTCCTCTAACTTCTTCACCATCCCCGTTCTAATACGAACAACGTCGTAATCGATCATGTATCTCAGCGTCACTCCAGCAATGCCTAGAATTGTGTACACAAGAAACAACTTTTAAATTTACAATTTCTTTTTTCAAACATGAGCAAATAATAAAGAGCCTGCTATGTTTTCTTCTGTTATAGTTTTAACTAGATTTCTACTGTACACATTGGTAATAAGTTGATAAATAAATATCCTAATTGTAGTAAAGCACACACTCCTCAAGACTAGGGCTCACTAGACAGTAGACACCACACTTTGCATTCATTTTGAGCCAGTGATTATGAGCTTGTGAGTTGTCAGTTGTGAACTTGTGAGTCTTATCAGTCATGTGAGAAGCGAAGTTGTGACTAGCCAGACTTGTTACTAAATGTTTCATCTCACATGAACCCATTGTTCCATGGACCATAGTGACGTGAATGAGGTGTAATTTCCATCATAACCGGTAATTGTCATTGAGATAGAAGAAAAAGAATGTAATTAAGGAATCTCATTTATTATTTCTTCATTCATTTGCTTCAAATCTTACAATTGCTAAATCGAGTGGCTAGCAAGTAGCAGTCCTTGGTCCAATTAGTTCTGTGGTAAATAATTTCCTCTCTGCCTACAGTACACAAGAGTTAATATAGCCTAATGTAGTATTGTCAGTATAGGCGATAGGCTGGCCAGCCATAAATCAATGATGGGTCAATCAAAACATAAAAAAAACTAAAAGTTCAAGAAATTTGTTTAAATACCTTATTCACTTAACGCAAAATAGACTAAACAAATTCGAAATATGAAATGACCACTCATCGAACCGACCATATGCCAGTGGGCCGAGGACAGTGGCCCAGTAGTAATGCCTGAGCATCCATTCCTGGTTACTGACCCTGTATAATACCGTGGTCTGGAGGGTCACGGTAGGGCCACTGGCCGCACTGGCGGTGCTAGCCGCACTACCAGTCGGTACAGCACATGAATGAAAACGGTTTCATATTCGTATCTCAAATTCCAATCCTATTCGAGACTCATGCTTTTTATTGGAATCATGTTCTTCCTTAAATATTTTTTGGGGAATAAAAACGTGATTATAAATACTTATTTATAACTCTCGGCATGGCTTTCGAACATTCACCTTGAAAACATTCAACCTTCTTCGAATGAGAACGTGATTTAAAAAAATAGTCATTTCTAACTCTTGCTATGCCCATCTAACATTCAGCTTAAAACATTCAACCGTCTCTCTTCTGCTCTCTTCCCCCCAAGTCTCGGCTTCATAGAGCACAGTTGAGACAACGGCCTCTCCTACAACCCTCTCCTTGCTTCTATCCATCAACATTCTACAGCTCCTTACACTCTTCAGTGCACCCAACACATTACACTCTTCCTGCACTCGCGACTTCATCTCGGTTTCCACTAGTTCAGTCTTCTCATAAGAGCACAGATACTTATAACACTGAACTTTCTCCAATAACTCTACATTTAGGACGACACTAATTCTGCTCGCATCGACATTTCTTGAGCATCTCATTACTTTCCTTTAACCTACGTTAACTCGAAGCTTCCTCCTTTCACACATCACCAAACTCCGGCACCATTCTACATGGCATCTCATTTGAATCTGCTATCAGTACCGTATCATCCGCAGACAGTAACTGGCTCAACTGCCAACTCCGCCAGTTCGCTCGACACTCGTGTTTACCTCCCTGTTCACTCTATGTATAGATTGAACAGCCATGGAGACATAATGCAGCCTTGTATCGGACCCACTTTCAATGTGAACCCACCACTCACCTTGCTCACCACTCTGACACATGCTCTGCTGTCAACATAGCAACTTTAAACCGCTTGCAAGAGATTCAAGTCCACTCCATACAAACGCAACAAAATCCACGGCGCTTCTCTGTCGACCCTGTCGTATGCCTTTTGCAAATCCATAAAATACCAGAACACATCCTTTCCCTTCGTAAGGTACTTCTCACAGACCTGACTTACGGCAAACATCTAATCTGCGTAAACATCCAATGCAGTTGGATGTTTACATACATTTCTTGTATACCATTCATGTTTTAGGTTAATTCCATGGATTTTTTTAAGAAATCTTCATCTAGCAAAACGGCGAGCTAGCAAGGGGTAGCAAGCTGCTGCTCCATGCATAGACCTATCACCAGGTCCGTAATCGCTCACAAATGCCAATATTTCCATGCCCAACTTAACTTTCACCCACTTCAATCTTGAGGACACCTGCCACTCGGTATCGCTACTAGCCAACCGATCACTCAATGCCGACACCACACCTTCACGTGCCCAACCTTCCTGCTGTCCAAGAGGGTGCCTACGAGCGTCGTGCCGGCTGTCGCAAGATAGCCTGCCCGTGGTGACTGAGTCAGCGCCCCCCTGGGGCGCTGACTCAGACACGCGAAAGACTCTCAACCCCCCTCCCCCATATTCCCGTCGCCGTCGATGGCGTCGGCGTGGACGCGGCCTGTGTGCTGCCCGGGCCCCGGGCCCACCACCAGACACTAGAGCCGCAACAATTATACAGTTCTTTTTCCCTAGGGGGAAATGAACAACTGCCGACGTTCCTTCCCTTCCTCCTTTTCGAAGCCGGTGACATTGAACACAACCCTGGTCCCAACGCATACCCATGTCTCACCTGCTGGCGTCCCTACGTACGCCGCACTGGCGCGATCCATTGCAGATGTGGGATATAGACACACTGCACAAAACAATGCTCTGGTGTCCACAACAATAGAAACATACCACACTGGTGCCAATGCATTAATTGGCACCCATCCCATAACATCAATACAGAAATCAACAATTACACCTTTACCCCCGCACCAACACCTGACGCCCCTCCACTTCTGGGGGCCCCTCGCCTGTGCGTCCGGCGACCTCACTGGCGACGGCTCCTCTACCCGGGGCACCACCTATTCTGCCCCAGGCTCCACGTCCCACACCCGCCCGACCACCGCATCCATCTCCTCACCCCGTGGCCTCATCACCACACCAACCCTAAGTCAATGCCAAACACTTGAATATATTACAAATGAACACAAACGGCATTGGTGGGAAACAAGTCGAACTGAAACATTTCTAACACAAACACCACATCTACATCGTCCTACTCCAGGAAACAAAACTTGAACAACACTCCAAAACACCAAAGTTTCCTGGTTACACAACACTCTGCCATGACCGTCCTAACAACGACGGTGGTGGTGGACTCATTACACTACTACATAAAAATCTCTTCTTCACCAACACAACCGCTTTTACCATCGCTCAACTTCCCCCTGACCGCACTCGGGAACTACAACCACTACACATACAGATTCGCAAAAAAAACAATACAATCTAGTTAACATTTACATCCCTCCATCCAGTTCATGTCCATCTCACTATGCGTCCCACCTGGATTACCTTAATAAAACCACAACCACCGTCGCCCTAGGTGATTCCAAGGCACACGAACTCTCCTGGCTCGCCTCGTTGGGAGGTGACTTGAGGGGCGGTGTTCTCGTTGATCAGCTAGACACACTTATCACACTGAACAATGCAGACACACCCACTTGCAAACCTTTCAATCCCAACACACAACCGACTTCTCTAGACGATTCATTGGGCGGTCTACCAAGACGTGTCATCCGACCACCAACCAATAGTCATTAACTACCAACTTTGATCCCCAATCCACAACAAGCCCCCTCACACATTTCGTAACTACAAGAGAGCAGACTGGGACGAATACACAACATCAATTGAAATCACTCTACAAGACTTTGACATTACCCAATACTCATCCATTGACAATGCCACAAAACACTTCAACACAGTACTCAACCACGCAGACGGACAACACACCCGCCGGGTTCGTCCGCGGCTCCAATCCTGCCTTCTCAGCCAACATTAAGCGGAAAATTCAGCAGCAAAACCACCTTGGTAATTTACCCTCCAACAACGACCGAATAACTCCTATTCAAATCCTTTACGCAGAAATAGATGCAAATATCCGGGAACAACAGATGAACGAACCCATGGCGGGACGAGCTTGCGAACACTAACTTCCGAACCTCACCATCAAAATAATGGAATCTCATTACAAGCCTCAACAAAACGAACCACGTAGACACATATGAGGCAATCCTCCCACCCAACACACACCCACACTATACCATCAGACAAACAACAAGCGGACATACTCAACAAACACTAGGCTAACCACTTGCCACCTACCACACCACCCAGACAACAGGAGGATACTCAAACAGCTACACAGATTGCAGACCAATCCAAACACAGATTCCCCCTTAACACCAGCCATGACAATAGCCGCAATCCGCCAGAATAAAAATTCCCCAGCAGCGGGCTCAGACGGCATATTATACATTCACCTTAAACATCTAGGGCCACACGCCATTGTGGCTTTCACAGACATTTTTAACTTTTCCGTATTAAACAATACAATACCCAACATCTGGAAATAAGCTGAAATCATCCTCATCCTGAAACCCAACAAAGTCCCTACAGACCCAGCCTCATACAGACCCATTTCCCTCCTTCCAAAACCCTCGAAAATCTTGGAGAGACTGGTTCTAAACAAAATTAATGCACACATCCCACTTTCCCCTACGCAACACGGTTTCAGGGCGCAACACTTCACAACTACACTCCTCACCAACCTCACACAGACCATCCATGAAGGCCTGAACAAAAAGAAGCCAGTCAAACGAACCCTAGTATGCGCTATCGACATTAGTAAGGCCTTCGACACGGTTTCAAGACATGTCCTCATGAACAAAATACTC
Source organism: Gammarus roeselii (assembly GCA_016164225.1). Taxonomy (NCBI): domain Eukaryota; kingdom Metazoa; phylum Arthropoda; class Malacostraca; order Amphipoda; family Gammaridae; genus Gammarus; species Gammarus roeselii. The sequence continues at coordinate 12,248 of SDVV010004274.1, forward strand.
AACACCCACATCTATAATCTAAGTTACAAGAAGTGGCTTGCTAATTTTCTCTCTGATAGACATGCACGCACTATCACAACAATAAGCCTTCTCGAATCCGGAACTTCCCCAATGGTGTCCAACTGGCATTGTTCTTTCCCCCTCCCACTTCAACGCCTTGATGCACGACCTGTCAATTCCAACAGAACCCAACACCCATATCAGTTCATACGCGGATGATCTCACAATAATCACACAGCACCACAAACATGAGACCGCAGCTGTACACCTCCAACAGTACCTGAACTCTCTTGAAGTATGGCTGCTGGACAACAGAATGAAGGTATCAGCAAACAAGTCGTCGCTCACACTGTTGACTCCGGATAACAGTGAACGCCGCATCTACCCCCATGTCCCGCTCAACAACACCCTTACACCCCACAGCCCCACTCAACTATCCTTGGAGTAACTTATGACACGGGGATGACATTCAAGCCTCACACAAACAACATCGGCACCAAAACCAGACCCAGACTGAACGTGTCTGAGGTACCACAACCTCTTGCGGTCACAGCAAGGAATCAATTACAACACTATACAAATAATTCAGCAGGCCCATAATCTCCTACGCCAACACCGCTTGATCCTCGGACCTTGCACACACTCACACACAAATTAACTTCCTGCAAAGGGTACAGAACACGGCCTTGCACATCGCAACGGGCTGTACACAGACCACACCCATTCCGCACTTGCATGGAGAAACAAAGGTACTCCCTCTCAAGCATCATCTTGATAAGAGAGGGACCCAATTCTTCAACAAGATTTCAGACCTGGCACACCCCTGCCACAACCTACTAAACCCTTGTCCAACCAACCGATATCTACATAACACACCGGCAATACACTTCGATTCCCTTTACGCGACCATTCCTGAACCTACAGATAACACATCTAAGCACAAACATATACACACACGCTTTGCAGCTCTTGCATTAGATAAACACAGAGTCAGCACAATCTTGCAGAGCCACCCGCCTGGGGTGGACGAGGAGGAGTTGGGGGTGCCCAGGGGCGACAGGGTCCACCTGTCAAGGCTGCGGTGCGGGCACCACACAGCCCTACAGACATACCAGGATAGACTGAGAAATGTCCCTTCCGATCTCTGCTTGCGGTGCCGGGGCTCACCCGATACGGTCAATCACGTCATGACGTCATGCCCAACCATTGCACCCGGCAGGCTCCACCATAACATCACGTCGTAGCGTGACCTATGGGAGCGCCCGCGCAACAGTATCAGCCACCTCAGGGGTGCAGGCCTTATGTAGGGCCTATCAACTGCGGTAGCACCCCCTACACGCACACTTCGTTGGGTCCCCGGGCTTCGGGCTGTGCGCTGGCCATGGCTTCTCCATTGCAGGAGAGTTGGGGTTGAGCAACAGCAACTACAACAACAACCTTCCTCCACGCCCGACTTTTTTCTCACTTACCTCACCAAACTCTCATTCGACCTTACCTTTCAATTTCGTCGCACTCAGCTCCAATACATCAAACTTTCTCCTTAAAACATCTCACTAATTTCTCCTCTTTGCTTCATTCGTACTACAACTACGCACATTCAGCAACCCTAACAATAAGGTTCAGAGGGAAGGATTCCTAGCCCTCTCGCTTTGCACGACACGCAAGGGTTACGGTAGCACGATTCTAATTCCCCCGCAACAGAATGATTGTGAATGAATTTATTTTGACCCTTCCCTGATGCGTCTCCTACCCGAGGCGTCTCGTTGAGAAACGAGATGGATGTGAGTGGGGGAGGGCCTGGCAGTTAAGACGCAGCGGAGTTAAAACAGTAATAGCTGTTGGACCCTGCTGCTTACACTGTTCTCGAACCTCACTCTTGACTCGAATTGTGTTGCGTGGTTCTGGCTAGACCTTTTAGCGCATAAGGTCTAAGTTTAGGTACGCGTGAGTGCGTGAGGAGGAAGGTGGGGGTGCGTTTTGTCTTAAGTCTCCTCCGCTTCGGGAAGATTGGGCATTACGTCTGCATCTCTCTTTCTAAGAAGCTATTGCTTATGCGATTCGGTTGAGAAGTTTCCGTTTAACCGGCACCAAAGTGCCTGAAGTTGAACTGTAGTTTACTTGTAAATTTGTAGCAATTTCATCGTTGATCAACTTGTCTGTTACCAAGTTTTGGTCTCTTTGAATCTTGGTTACGGATTTAAGAATGCATTAATAGGTTTCGTAGTTTAGGCTGGGGTTCGTACAGTTTTCTTCATTCATGTATTTTCGCTGATCATCTGTCTTCAATTTTATTGTTCTTGTGCGTGAATACCGGTCACTCTAATCAATCTGTTTTTGTGCGTGCGGCTCCCTGCTTGGGTGTAGACCTTATGTCCTAGTTTTTTAGCAGAGTACCCAACCTGGACGGAATGTCGACTCGACTACTTACCCTGTAGCCGGTTCCTGGACCTTCCTAATACACTCCGCCCAATGTCCACTGAGTTCTCTCCGAGGCAATTCAGTGCGTAACCTCTTCTCGGTTACGTTCGAGATACCAACCTCTTAGCTGAAATCTATTCTGTTGTGAAAAGATCAAATTCATCTTACCTCTCAATAGACTTCCTCCATCCCGGAGGATCACTGCTTCTTGCGCATTTTGAGTAGAACACTTTTGTGACCTCTTCCTATACTGTAGTGACCTGAGTGTGGCGTAAGACGAGGTAATCCTGGAAACAGACGATGACTTTTCAATGACTTGATGCAGCACTGGCTGCTGGTTTGACGTTCGGTGCCGAGAGGACATAGACTCCAGTGTACTAAAAAGCTATGTCACTCTAATCTTATGCCCAAGTGTCATGTCATTTTTTTCTGGTGCGTATGGAAGCTACTAGCATAATTCATCACTTGGTTGCCAACGCAGTTTGATGTTCACACGTTCACGTAAATTTCCTGTACACCATTCATGTTTGTGGTTGATTCCATGGAGAGGTTAATTCCATGGAATTTTCTAGGTAAGTATTCTTCATCTAGCAGTACTGCGAGCTAGCAAGGGGTAACTATTACGTTTATCGTAGTCACTCATGACAACAATGAGTATTAACCAAATCATTTTCAGACCCTCGAGGAAGGCGAAGTGTGCTCTGACCACGAAATGGATAGCTCTCGTCAGAGTGACCCCAAACGGAAGCATGAAGGCGAGAATGGCGGAGGTGATATCGCGAGCTCCAGAAAGAAGAGGAAGAGCCACAGCTCGACGATAGAGCTGTCCGACGGGGATGCCACTCAGGGAACAATAACTCTGGACGACACCGCGGCCGCTGACTCGACACTAGACCTCTCCTCTTTTATTGATACCAATCCTTCGCCGCTTGCTGAGGCCGAGGACGCAGACCCCGAGTCTGATTCCTGTGATGATGGATTAGATAATAAGCCCATGGCAAAGAGGAGCACAAAGGCGACAAACGGTTCTTCAATAAACGCAGAAATTCCTGAAAGTTCTACCCCAACCTCGACTCTTGCACCCGGCAAGAGGGTCAAGAAGCACCGACGAGCGGGTTCTAAGGGCTTCGTGCTGGGTGCCGTCATACCTCAATCAATAACTACCTACACAAAGTTGCCTGACTTCGACAAGTGGGCCGTGGATGTCACAGACCACATCCTGTTTGAGAATCTACCCGACGCCCTCGGTACCTGGAACAACATGCGCGGGCTAATGAATAAGGTCCGCTCGAAGATGGCGGATGTGCACGCGGAGGATGACTGATACGGCTAGGCGGACTAGAGTGCACCAGCAACTGAGTGGAGAGTCCAATTCAAAAGAGGACGTGGCGCCGGTGAGAACTATGATCCTGAATGTATCGAGTGCACCAGCAACAATGGAGGCGCGCACTGATGACGAATTGACTGGTAGATGGAGTTGGAATATAAGACGGGCTGAAGAGTCCATTTTAGTAATACTTCAAATTAGAATTTGCAGTACAACCAACCCATTTGAAACTGTGGTCGTGGCTGCAGTTACTGTTTGGTAAAGATGTGTGCCCTGACTTTGGGTATCATTGAATCTGTTTTGATATCGCTCGTTTAGTCATTAACTGTGCATTAATTATTTGAGACAACTCTGCTGACATTTGCGTGAGGCAACAGCTTTATCATGGTAATTTTTTATTTATGCCGCTAGCTTTGTTTCTCTTCGTCTGTTGGTGCGCTTTTCGTGTTGTTACATAGATTCAGTTAGGAACGATATCCTAATAGCTATCAGCATTTTTCATTCACCCGGTAGTTGCCACTCGACTAGATTTGAATGAATTCGTAATTTCGTAGAATAGTCGGAGCTACGTGGGTTCACTTTTGCGATAGCATCCAAATGAAACGATACAATATTTGGCCCATTGCTCTTATGAAAAGCCGGTCACACCCTTCGAGACTGCCCGAGGGACAATATCCAGATTTCCTCCGTATTTACGCTGACTGCTCCGAAACGATCAACGGAGTGGGAGCTGTCTCTGTGTGCGGAGCAACCTTACGTTCGGCTACTTTCCCACAACAAGCCTCTGTTTTCTCTGTAGAGCTGTACTCGCTCGATTCAGCCATCAATTATGAAAACAATTCGCCTCACCAAACGTTATATCAATCTGAGTGCCCTCACTCCGGTCAAAACTCTGCATTATGCACATCCCGCTTTACATAAAATAAACACGACTCGTTTACGATGTCTGAATCGAGCCAAACAATCGAATTTCGATGGATCACAGGTCGCGCGGGAAGAAGTGGAAATATGTGTGCAGATTTCCTTGCTAAACTGGCGTCCACCCATTAAGAACAGTTTATCACTCGAGATTTTTCCCTCATCATTAACTCCCTTATTACATCCCGATAGAACGATATGTGAAAAAAAACTTGACAGTAAATGCTTACAGTCAAACCCTCGATTGGAGAACGGGAAATCAAGTTTTCTAACAGGAGAGACCAGATGTTCAACAATCGCTTGTGCACGGGACACAAATGCTAACTCGTAACCATCTATTGTACGCAGACAGATGACCGTTCACGCAAGCATGCCCTATCTACCACCAAGTGGCAATCAGCAGGAAAAACATGCTGATAGAGTCCAACGCACTCGCAGCGGCTCGACGAATTTTCTTGAACCCCCCCTTGCATTCTACAAAGCCTACTCTCTGACCTCACCTCCAGGAAAAATATCATCGCTTTCGGTAAACATACCGGCCTATACGAAGCAGTGTAACACCTAAGTAGCGATGCAGGCGGGGTGTCTCTTCCACTCATAATGTACTCCGTTATATGATAAAAGAGCTCAGAAGCGAGGATCCATTCAGATAGCATTGTATTCTTTTATTTTGATAATGTATTACCACAGTATGGACCAACTTACAAATATACTACAGTTAAAAAACAAAATGAAATGAATATCAAAGTTATTGTTTTAGCTCACAAAGGAGTCTGATTACCAGAATCGATGATCTTCGTGCCCGCGGGGGGAACTCGCAAAAATTCATCAGAGCTCCGGTTGAGAAATTATCAAATCATTTATTTCTATCATCTGGCAATGAGCTTTCTATTCTTGAATATAACACATGAAACATTGTCACGTACACCATATAAATTAACGTAAACGAAAGTTCGATTTGAATTCGGCGCAGCTCATCTCTAGTGGTCTTCTGAGTGAAACATTTTTGTGACCCCTCCTTATAAACATTAGTGACATGAGCAAGCCGTGAGTCAAAGCAGCCCGGAGACGGACGATGACTTGACAATGAACTAATGCAGCACTGGCTGCTGGTTTGGCTCTCGGTGCCCGAAGGACATTGGCTCCAGTGCACTAGAAAGCCTTGGCACTCTAATCTAATCATCTCTAGTGGGCCACCGGTTCCTATTTCATGTAACAAATTAAAATAGGCTTCGTAATCTAACGTATTAGAATCGATGGTCTCCGCGCCGTACGGGTGAGCTCAAAAAGACTTGTCAGAGCTCAGGTGAAGATGGACCTCTTAGTTTAATTTGTTTCGATTGCGGTTTGGTTTTAAACGACATTGTCAAGGAACACACTTTTAATCAAACCTCTTGACTGCTGTGATGCCCTTCTTATTCCTTGTATTTATTTCAAACATTTTGACGCGCAAGTTTTGTTAGTTCGTTTCTCTTTGGTTATTTTAGTGTGTTGATATTCGTGTTACTCTGTGCGTGGATATCTCCGGGCAGTAAGAACAGGGCCTAAATTGTCACTACATTCGAACTTACCATGCCTGCCGTAGGATGCTAGTATCGCGACACCCATCTTCTTTAAGAAGCGCCCAATATGGGGAGAGGGCACCTTCACCACACATCTTAAGCAATATTTGTAGGCCAAAATCGTTCATATATAAGTGAATCCTTTCAGTTTTCGATTATGGGTATGTTGAAGTATTTGTAGCTATACCCTGACGCTATATAAGGTCCCAAACAATATTTTAAAACTAGTCGCACGAAAAAATAGTTGAAAAAATGAAACTTGCAGTGTTGAGTGATCGCTGCAGAATTTGAAAATTTGTTTGTACTGCTATAGCAAAGCAGCATCACAGAACAGATGATCAGTAGCGATTTTTCCTGGTTACTTCTCTATTGGAGTTTAAGACTGTAAGTAATGCACGGTAATATTTAGTCTTCGATTTTGTTTTGTTGAACGAAATCGACGTGCAAATTTAAAGGTATTCTAAATTCTCACCAACATTCATCAGTACCTGTTCCTTACATACAAAAACTATGTACAAAAACTTGTTCTGTGCAATCTTATTGAGAATAGCCATGTAATGTACATTGTACTAGTTTTCGTATGTATACATATAAGTTATATTACTATTTTTTCACCTCGTTTGCTGATTATTATCCTTATCTCCATGTCGATGTATCTTGTTTGCATTATAGATACAGTAACTAGGCCGGATCCATATAGAGGTGGCCGACGACAAGGCGCACCTCATACTCCTCTCAATCATGCGCACAAACTTGGCATTGCAAATCCCAAGAGATTTATTTGTTCCCAACGTTCTTACCATATAATACTGAAGTCGTTAGAAAAGAGGTTCACACGTGGAGAAGACTGAACTATTGGCTTGCGTTTTGCGCCCTGTACGAAACATTTTCTGGCCTTGACAGAAAACCCCGAATGTAGCACAAGTTCGTTCCTTATTTCTACTGAGACCTTTAACCGCACGTTTGTGAACCTTAATTTTATTCGTGCTAAGTAACGGTAGAATCTGTAAGGCTGATCAAACGGCCACTAAGTTGAATTACCTAGACCCCTGACGAAAATCGGGGTCCAGCGGAAGGAAAGAACCGGCTTCATATAAGAGGAGTTTCCTATTCCTCCCGAATGATGACCCAAGATTCCAACGGCTGCATCACCAATTTTTCTAAAATGGATAACGCCTCCTCTGCCTGAGTCCACCGAACCATTGACCGCATCGGGATCCTTACTAGAAACGCGCACGAAATGCAAAACCATCTGAACAACGTGACCCGTCTTCCCGAGCAAGAAGCTGAAAGCTGCACCGCAACTTCCAGTACAACTAAGGTTGTAGTGGAGGTTAGAAAATCGAGTAACCAAGTAACCTGGGACATACGGATGTGCCTCCACCTCCGACGCCCTCAGCGAGGAAAAAAGTAGTGCTCCCGATTTCATCAGCACAACTTGTTCAACGATGGCCTTAACTTTCTTACAGATACAGATACAGAAACTAGGCCGCATCCCCCAGAAAGGGAAGTGGCCGACGGTAAGGCGCACCTCACACGCTCACACTCACACAACTTAGCCCTTTTGTGCTAAAGGGTCCGGCCGGTAGCCCCTCAACTTACACTCTGGGTCCCGAGTGCAGTCCGAGGAACCGTCGTCAGCAACAGAGCCCGACAGTTTTCACTGGTTTACCACCGCCGCGTCATGATGGCCGGGCCCCCCCCACCCACGACCATTCCGACAGCGGGATGCCAAGGGCGGGAAAGCACATCAGAGCAGCGTCAAAATCAACCATTCACAATCATTCTCCACTCACGCCTGTTCATTGCACGCTCTCTCGCCACCTCCACATTCATGCCTCTCCTTCCCAACGCCTGCTTCAGACCATCCATCCACCCAAACTTCGGTCTACCTCTAGGC